>MCJB01021709.1:20140-39139 GCA_002018475.1 Nicotiana obtusifolia | reverse complement strand
AGAGACAATTATTATTTATTTTTATGGACACTCTAATATCTTTTTCAAGTGCTTGTAAAATATTCCCAAGTAAATATACATCTTATGAAGTACATGCTTAAGTTTCCTTCAGTAAAATATTATAATTTGTTTGTTTATTAGAGTTCCCTATCTTTAAACAAGTTTCAGATTTTACAAGTTATTAAATTCTATTGACTTAGTTTGCTTTTACTTTTGCTCGAATCGAAATTAGAATCAGACCCGTCCAAATAAGTAAGAACATGAAAACTTAAAAATGAAGGGAAAAAAATAAGTTAAACACGGCTGGGCAGGGCAGGGCGAGGCAGGTTAAAAAAAAAAGTTGTTAAATGGGGCTGGGCAGGTTAAATATGTGGCAGGGTAAATCTTTACCCGCCCCGCCCATTTGCCATCCCTAATCAAAATAATATCATATTTAATACTAAATTGATGTTTAATTCGTTCAAACTATAAAGTGAAGTTTTCTTTATTTGTTAAAAATCTACCCATTTTTTAATAATTGGTATTTTGTATTATATGTCATAGCGATTAAATTTTTCTTCTCTTTTAACTTTAATATTTCAATTAGTTTTCTCTTTTAATTTTGCTCCCCTGAAAAAAAAAAAAAAAAAGTTGGCTTTAGAGAGAGTAAAGAAGGTGGAGGGTAATAAAATTGTTGCAACAAAATTAAAGAATGTGGAGGGTATTTTTGTAAACAACCAATTTTCTTAAGAAATTATGCAATACTCTAATATACCAAACCAAACTATGATAAGAAATAATCTCAGCATAACTAATCCCAACATTACTAATACCAACATTACGAATATACCCTATTCAACACTATTCTTATGCCCTCCTACCAAATGACCCCTAAAGGTGAGAACTTATCACCTATGGGCTCTGTCTTGAAAAGAACGGCAATAAACAATAAAATATGCACCTAATCATTTTTTTTTCAATTCTTTTTATCTATAGAATTCTTTGGGTTTATTTGCAAGAGCCACAATAGACTTAAACACTGTTTTCGCTATTCGCCTTTGACACTGCTAATGTATAATCTCAAAACGGCTCAGCAAAGCCTTAAAGTCATCTAGCTGCTTCCCACGAAGCAGTTTCTCATGACAACACAATTTACACAAACCACTTTGCAATGTTTGCTCTACTATTATTTTTTTATTCCCTTTTGTTTTTGGTGTCAATAGAAGTGCAGAATCAGATTTTCTCCAGTTACATGTTAAGGGACCACCTCACAAATTGTCTAAACAAGTTGTCTCCTAATGCACCATATGTTTGCCCCATCATGATGAAATTTTCTACAAAATTTTGTCTACATATTACACTAGCTCTCTACCTTTTTATCAGGATTCAAGAGACTACACAATTTGTCCAATTTAACAACTCTTTCCCACATATTTCTTATGCTCCCAGATAGCCTTATATTTCCACATTGTAGGAGCTAAAATAAGATAAATATTGTAATCCTTTTATTTTGGATAACCAAGAAATCCTTGAGGACCATATTGGCGCACGGTTCAAAACTCGGTGGATATTGGGCCCATCGCTCAACCCTTCTCCACTTAAATACCAGACATTTGCCTATGGCAAGGTACAAGCCTGAGACATTCCCCTAACCCACACATCACGTGTTGTATCCTTACCACTAGACCAAAGCCTTAGGGGCAAAAGTGTTTCTAGGAAAAAATCTAAAATCCAATGACGTTTCAGACCTCCCAAAAAACAGTCGGTCAAAAAAAACAGTTCTGCCAAAAGTTTAGCTAGTATGTGTAATATATGCTCTCAGCTCAGTTTTCAAATTTATTTTTTTTATAAAGATCTAAGTCATTCAATTTCATTTTCATTTCAGGAAACACAATTTAACAATGTAGGCAATCCCTAGTCTCCTCTTCCAGTTTGCAATAATATGTTGTTTTACCATGATCACTTCAAGGCAATACCACATAACACTATGGAACAACTTTGGACGTTCAAAACCTGGAAAATACTGAATCGATCACAGGCCAACCTTTTCAATTTCCAAAGAAAACCTATACCGAGCAAACAAAGATGTCTATTCCGAGATGACCAGTTTTAATTGTCTGTTCCTTTCTCATTCTAAATTAGAACCTTTCTTGAGATCTAACTATGTGCGTAGTTTATAATTTACAAATAAAACTTAAAAGCTAGTGACATGAAATAACAAACAACTCAAGATAGAACATTTGGCATTTCTAAAAATCTAATTACAGTCAAAGAGTTTCTTATGAAAGAATTCATCATTCAACTAATTGAGCATTGACTTTCGGAAATTTTTTGGTTCCAACTTCACAATTTCCAGATAGCATAGATTTGTTGAAAGCAGTATCATAGATTGGAATATTGGTCTTACAGATGCATCATAAACTCAACTTTTTGAAGAAATGTAAAAAGATGAAATACATATATATTTATCACAAATATTAGGACTCAATTGGAAATAGCCATTTAAAACATAAAATTTTCAGAAAGCCCGCTCTAATTTAGCACTTAATGGACCCTAAATCATTTTGGTAGGACCTAGAAGCCCAACAAGGGCAAATAAGATGACTTCTAATTTCACTCAAAAAATTTCACTAAAGAATATGGAAAAAAGGCATGGATGAGAGAATGTTCTACATTCCTCCTTGTCACCTACAATTCTCATATACGAGGTACAGATATATCAACCTAGCAACCACGATAGAAGAAGAAAAATAAACCTTTCAACTTTTAAACAGAGATCTGCAACTGGAGCAGAAAGAAACACACCTGGTGCAAAAGTGACACAGGTGCTTGAGGAAAGTTCTTTTTGCTCACGAAGGATATAGGTCAGAAGTGCAGCAGTACCGCCACCAAGTGAATGCCCAACAATCTGAAAGTTCAAAAATAGGGTTACAGCATTGATATTAAGCACTAAAAACTCAAAACACGAATTCATGTACTAATTCACTTTAAAATTAAATAACCTGACTTTTGAAAGTATATTAACATTATGTATCCACTCAAGAATCACCATTATATTAATATATATCAGGTATGTTCAGAATATTTACATGATACCAACAAAGGTAATGACTAATGTTTCTTTTGATAAGCAAAGGTAATGCTTACTTTGATAAAGCTATCTGCTTAATAATCTCAGTCCGTCACCCTTATCCCCAAGACATGAAAAGCAACAAGAATAAAAGGACACATGACTGTGAGATTAATGTACATCAAAAGAATAGAAGGAATGTAGAGGTGACTTTGTGACTTGCTCTTTGGAGGAGAACAGTAACTGGTACTCCGAAATTTAAGATCAATCTAAATGAACATGAAGGAGATGCAATCACAGTATATAACATTAGGTTGTATCAGAAATATCCAAATGAAAGCAAATCTCATGGTACATCAATGACAATTGCCAAAAATGGGAGTAACAAGAAACGTTGAACTACAATCATAACTTGTCGAATCTTCCAATTTTAACATGTAAAACTATGCCATCTTTCAGTATAAACAAGTTAATGAATGAAAAGACGCATCAAAAACACCTTACAATCTCCATATTCAACAGGAAAAAGGATAAGAATCACGACGTGAATATTAACTTTTACCTTAATCTCATACTCAGGATTTTCGTCAAGAGCCTTGACCAAGAAAGGCATACTAAGCTTGGCAATCCACCTAGCAGCAGCAACCATCCCACAATGTGCATATCCCAAAACAAGACTGCTAATCCCACCATCATCTAAAACTGAATGGTGGAAAGGTACAACAGCACCTGTTGCTGCAGTCAGGGTATCTTTGATGCTATGAGTGCCACGAATTAGAAGAAGGAAACATTTTAAATTTCTGTCTCTTATAATTGTAAAGGCAGGCTTAAGAAGCTGCAAACAAAAACTTCAAAATCTTAGTTATGACAATCAAAACACTACTATAAAGTTGTGAAATAAATCGAAATAGCAGGGTAGTGGTAATGCAATTACATACTCCCGCTTTAGGTTTCTGAAGGAGGACATCTTCTTGAGAGTAGCCAGCAGACTCCAAAAACACAGGAAATGGCTTCTTTGAAAAAAGCATACAAAGTGTCACCAATCTTAAGTAATGATACAACTGTGCAATAATCTCAGCACCCTTTAGTTGCACACAGCTTTCCCCAGCATATACACTTGCAACTGGTGCATTTCCCTTCAAGATCATAAAAACATATGAAATTGAGGTAGAATTCAAGCATAACAAAACACATATATAAAACACCCCACAACAATTGTAACCCTGCATTTATAAATCACGATCGCCCTCTCAAAGAAAAAAATAACACTGAGGGACTTGGGCCTGAATTTCAAGGCACTAAAGAGTGCAGCCTCTAGAATTTCTTTCATGAACAGGATGACGCACAAATATCAGAAAAAGGCAAAAACACATAACTAAAGAGAAGTAATAACAGACAAAACATCCATCAAAAGCAGCAGTAGCGTCATCTTGGCTATCAGAAACCTTCCCAAATGATATATTCATCACTATAACTTAAGAATGTAAGGGGTAGTTTGGTAGGGTGTATAAGAATAATGCTGAATAAGGTGTATTAGTAATGCATGGATTAGTAAAGAATGGGTTAATAATGCAAGCATTAGCTATGCAGAGATAATTTCTTATCCATTGTTTGGTGTGGTGTATTAAAAATTAAAATCCATTGCATATTTTTTAAGAAAATTATTTGTTTACAAAAATGCCCTCCATATTATTCAGCTTTGAGGGACTTTAAGGATAATTTTGCCTTTAATCATGCTAATGCATGCATTAATAGCCTTGGTATTGCTGATACCATGGTTTGTTATGCATTAGCTATACATGGGATAATACCTAATAGGGTGTATAACTAATGCTTGTATTAGTTATAAATAGGTTGAAAAAGTGTACCAAACAAGGTTTTACTAATACACAAAGCTAATGCATGCATTATTTTCTCTAATGCACTCTACTAAACGACATCTAAGAGCATAATGTGACAAAACCAAGGTCAGGATTGGATGTCCCGACTGGTGACATGCTTCAGTTAATCCCAATTCTAACAGGAAATTGCGATAAAGATACCCTCAATTGCATAGTTTGCTAAAATCTGTTATAGACCTACAATGGACTAACTATGCTCTAAAAGTGAGCACAATTTTTTGATAAAGCTCTACAAGCGCACACAATGATGTGCTGAACATACAGCAAAGCAGTCTAATTTTAGAGTGGGAGTATCAATTAAAGAATGTACTGGCAGCAATAAAGAATACTATATTTCACTCAACTTTACTTATTCAAGCAATTCCTCAAGCTAATTTGAACACATAACTACTTTTGATGGCAGGAAGTTCACCATAGTGGAAAATGTATTTATGTTGGTTTATTAAAAAACAAAAGCAGAGGATGCAACAAGAAATTATTCAGATAGTATAGGACTTGATGAGAAATCAGTCCATTCACATACATCACATCGACTTCCATTCACCGAGATGTAAAAACATCTAGCGAGAAAAGATTCTAACTCTACAAACTCAACACTTAATAGGAATCAATCAACTATACCTTACTCCCAAACTAATTGAGATAGACTAACTGAATCATCTATATCCACTTGGCACTATACGGGCATATCATTCTGAGTACTGGTAAATGAATTTTTCCTTTCGAGATTCCCCTTTAGGAGCTTAAACTTACCAATCAATCAATCAACTACATTTTCAATCCCAACCAATTCAAAGTCAGCTATATATAAATCTCTATAACACTTCCACTCTATTCGTCCACTTCATTCCAATATTGGTACACAATTTCATCATTAATCCAACGCTAAAGTATCAAATAAAAGCTTAGAAGTATAGAAGATAAGCTCACCTGTCTTCGGATAAGGTAATTGATCCCAAAAGCCAAGTCACCGATAGGCCATTTCCCAAGTGTTTCCGAATATGTAAACCGAAGAGTTTCACACAACGTTGAAATTGTTTCGAGCCACGTGGCCGGAGCTTGAGCTGGCCTTCGTGATAGTCTCCGCTTCACAGATCTACTTGCTGCTTTCGAGTAATATCCGCTTTCTTCCTCCTCTCCTTCCTTCGCCGTTGTTAATCGGCGACTCAGCACATAGTACAACAACACCACCGCCCCCGCCGCCGTCGCCACCGTCGTCGCGGCCATTCTCAGATTATTATACGATTCAGCTGTCAAATCACAGCCCTAAATTAATCCGTGTTTGGTGATCTGTAGATCACGATTCTCACTGTACACCTAATATCCGGCACAAACTCAGATCAAAGCTGTGCTCCCTGTACACCTAATTTTGCAGTAGCCTAATATCAGAGCTATATATATGAATTTCCGAATTTCAGATAAATCAAGATCGGATTGAAAAATTAGGGCTTTGGTGAAATTGAATAGAGGAAGAAGTGAAATAAATTATTGTTTACACGTACATCATAATATGATACAGATTATAGATACTTAAATGATTTCGGAAAGTGTTCATGAAGACATTTTACACACGCTTTCGCGAAAGGAGCTTGACGGAGACGATAAACGCCAAAACGGAAATGAGACGGAGTTTGCTTTTGCGGTAACGTCAGATGGCATTGTTGCCCTTTGTTGAGTGAGTGTGATTTCACCAAGTTATATGCACAATAAAAATTTATCAAAATAATATTAGCACTATGTTATACCAAGTTATTTAGTCATTTTTTTAATATTATAACGAGCCAATATTTATCGTATACACATTTATGTGCAAATACCTTACCAGTGAACCGATTGGTAAATATTTATTATTACTGTATAAAATTAATTTTTTTTAATATTAGGTCAATTAGAAAAAATCAGGACAATTTTTTTTCCGAATTTAGAGCATGATCACGTATATTATATAGTACTTAATTGAAGCACGGGTTAATATAATTGATTCCAACATGTTTGGGATTGAAAATTATTCGTTGTTGTTGATCTTTTATTGTAATAATGAACGCAAAGTAAGAAATAAAAACTCCAAAGAAAAGAATAAGATTGTATTGGGTCGGATACAACCAAGTGCAAGCGGGTCAGATACAATCAAGGGAAGACAGAACGGAGATAGTATGAGGCCGAACTACCCCGGTCCGGGATCAAGGAGTCGGGTACGATGGTTGGAGCAGCCGAGACAAGACAAACGATATAGTTGACCGAGGAACACCTAGAGATTAAGGACCGGCCTCGAACCGTATATCTCGCCATTCACCGGATATTTCGCCAGGAGTAATTATCTCAACCATTAGCCGTTATGCCACGATTTAAGGGGATTCAATCCCGTATTTTAGGGGATTTATCTTGTAATTAGTTACCTACCTCATTTAGAATTTTTACTTTTGCCTATAAGAGGCATTTTTCATTCACCATTGTGGCATCATCACAACATTCTCAGAACTCAAGTTAATATATTTTGGCTATTTCTTATCGCATCTACTGTTCTCTAATACTACATTCACTGTTCACCAGAATATTTTCCCTTTCTCATAGTTCATCGTCAATTCGCGGTTTGACTGTCCTTTTCTTATCATAATATTTTAATTGCTTTTGCCATATTTTCACTTAGTATCAAACTGGTTCACGGATCCTTAGCGCCACGAACAAATTCGATTGTTATCCGGTTTTAAGGGTAAACAAAGATGACACATAATATTAACTATCACGAAATAAATTGAGTCTTAGTATGTTTTATTGCATAGTAAAAATATATTTTAGAAAGATAATTTCGTAGAAAATTAGCTACTCATAAAAATTAAAAAAATAATAATAAACAAATAAAAGGGTGGTGATTGTTATAAACATATTATATTATGGATGTTCATTTACCGTTGTAAATAAGCTTTCTGAAGAAGCTCATCTATACGAGAATTCGTCGTAAATATGTTTATCTATTTAGTACTCTATTGGAAATAAGCCTCCTGAATAAGTTTATCCTTTCGGTACTCCGTTATAGATGAACATCACCCACGGTAGACGATTATTTATATATGGTACAATGAGCTTATCCTTTAGGTCTCCGTTATGCATCACCCCCGATAGAAGATTATCTATATCTAGTACAATGAGCTTATCCTTTCTGTACTCCGTTATGGATAAACATCACCTCCAATAGAAGATTATCTATATTTGGTACAACGAGCTTATCCTTTCGGTACTCCGTTATGGATAAACATCACCACCAGGTAGAAGATTATCTATATTTGGTACAATAGCAGCTTACAAGCAACTTACACAACAGCTTCCTTTTTTCTATAAATAGAGGAGATTTCAGTTCATTATGTACATAAGTTTGAAGTTTGAATAACATATAAGTTTCTCTCTATACTTGTCTTTACTTTACAGTCTTTATTTCATAACATGTTATCAACACGAGACTCTGTCATCTAGAGAAAATACTTTGAAAGTATCAAAGGAACGAACTTTCTTTTTCTAAATAATGTCAAATCTTTCTAAACTTGAATTTGTAGCCCTAGATATATCGGGGCAAAAACTACATGTCTTGGGTGCTTGATGTTGAAATTTATCTTGATGCGATAGGTCTGGTAGACACCATCAAGGACAAAAATCAAGCATCAAACCAAGACCGTGCCAAAGCAATGATATTCCTAAGCCATCACCTTGATGAAGGCTTGAAAATGGAATATCTCACTATCAAAGATCCAGTCATACTGTGGAATAATTTGAAAGATAGATATGACCACTTGAAGATGGTCATTCTTCCACAGGCACATTATGATTGGACTCATTTAAGGCTACAAGATTTTAAATCTATCAGTGAGTACAATTCTGCTATGTTCAGAATTATTTCCCAATTGAAATTATGTGGTGATAATATTACTGATCATGATATGTTAGAGAAGACTTTCACCACTTTTCATGCCTTGAATATGCTCCTACAGCAGCAATATCGAGAGATGGAATTCAAAAAGTATTCTAAACTTATCTCACATCTTCTTGTAGCCGAGAAACATAATAGGCTATTAATGAAAAATCATGAAAGTCGGCCTACTGGTTCTTGTCCATTCCCTGAAGTGAATGAAACGAACTTCTACCAAGCTAAGCGTGGAAGAGGTCGTGGCCCCGGTCGTGGTCATGGCTGTGGTCGGGAAAAAAACTCTAATCATGATAATAATAATGCACCAAAAAACCCTCCTCACCACCAGTAGTGGAAAAGGAAGGAACAAAATCATGAAGCGATGCAAGCAGCAAAGGCAGAAAATGCATGCTATAGATGTGGAGGAAAAGGGCACTGGTCACGTACCCTTCATACGCCAAAGCACCTAGTTGAGCTGTATCAAGCCTCCCTGAAGAAGACAGAGAAAAATATTGAAGCAAATTTTATTTCTGAAGATAATTTTGACTTCATGCATTTGATGTAGCTGATTACTTTGCACTCCCTGAAGGAGAAACAAGTCATGTGATCGATGATGAATCTGTAGAAATGTAAATACTTTAATTTTTGTTGATTGTAGTAGGTAGTATGGTTATGGAATTGTTGTATATAAATAAAAGTTGTGCTTTGATAATGATGTTTACTATCATATTTATTTTGTTTATGTCATTTTGAAGAATATGGATAATCCTCAAATTATGTTTGGATCAAAGACCAATCATGAAGATATTTGTGTAATTGATAGTGGAACAACTCATGCCATATTCAAAGATCAGAAATACTTTTCTTATTTGCATAAGGAAAAGGCAAATTTTTCAATAATTTCTGGTAATATAGGTTTGATTGAAGGATCCGGAAGAGCCACTATATTTATGTCTAACAGAACAAAACTTATTATAGACAATGCATTATTCTCCTCCAAGTCTCGAACAAACTTGTTGAGTTTTATAGATATCCGCCGAAATGGGTATCATGTTGCGATGATAGATAAAATGAATATGGAATATCTTTGTATTACAAAAAATGTTTCTGGCCAGAAGTGCATTGTAGAAAATTTACCAACGTTATCTTATGGCTTATATTATTCAAAAATTAGTACAGTTGAAGAACACTCTATCGTAAATCAGAAGTTTACTGGTTCAAATATTTTTGTGCTTTGGCATGACCGTTTGGGCCATCCTGGATCAATAATGATGAGACGAATTACTGAAAATTCGAGTGGGCATCCATTAAAGAACCTGAAGATTCTTACAAATAATAAATTTTCTTGTGATGCTTGTTATCGAGGCAAAAGGATCACTAGACCATCACCAATGAAGGTTGGCATTGAATCTCCTACCTTTTTAGAACGTATACATGGGGATATATGTGGACCTATTCACCCACCAAGTAGGCTGTTTAGATATTTTACGGTCCTAATAGATGCATCTTCAAGGTGGTCTCATGTGTGCCTACTATCATCTCGCAACCTAGCGTTTGCAAAGCTATTACCCCAAATAATTCAATTAATGGCACAATTCCCAGATTATCCTATAAAGGCTATTCGCCTTGATAATACTGGAGAATTCTCATCTCAAACTTTTGATGATTACTGTCTATCAGTTGGGATAAAAGTTGAACATCATGTATCTTATGTTCATACTCAAAATGGCCTTGTGGAATCATTTATTAAACGCCTGCAATTAATAGCAAGACCACTACTTATGAAAATAAAATTGCCCACTACTGTTTGGGGCCATGCTATCTTGCATGCAGCATCACTTATCCGTCTCAGACGACATATTATAATAAATATTCTCTATCCCAATTAGTTTTTGGTCATAAACCAGATATTGCCCATCTACGAATTTTTGGATGTGCTGTATATGTGCCAGTAGCACCACCACAGCGCAGTAAGATGGGCCCACATGGAAGGTTAGGAATATATGTTGGGTTTGAATCACCCTCTATTATTCGCTATCTTGAAACATTAATGGGAGATTTATTTACTGCCCGATTTGCAGATTGTCGGTTTGATGAAATAAATTTCCCATAATTAGGGAGAGAGAAAAAGGAAATCAAAAGAGAAATTGTGTGAAAAGTTTCATCATTATATCATTTGATTCACATACCCCTATATGTAATCAGGAGGTCCAGAAGATCATCCATTTACAAAATATAGCAAATCAAATGCCAGACGCATTTACTGATTTGAAAAGGATAACTAAATCACATATCCCTGCAGAGAATGTGCCTATCCGAATTGATGTCCCAGCAGGACCATCTACTAGCATGAGAGCTAGTGAACTTAAAGCACGCCTGAAGCGTGGTAGGCCTTTAGGTTCTAAGGATCGAAATCCTCGGGAAAAAAAATCAACAAATGATCAAAACGCTACTATGAAGGAATCTCCTAAAGAAACCCAAGATCTGAATTAGTTCTGAGATTCATGAAGAAATCAATGAACCCGAGACTCAAGTGAGTGAGAAGCTTTTAAGAAGTTCTACTGGTGTAGGGATTAATTTAAATCGATCTAAAATAGTGGTGGATAATATTTTTGCATATAATGTTTCAATTAACATTATGCAAGATAGAGAGGATCTTGAACTCCGATCTGTCAAAGAATGTCGACAAAGATCTGATTGGCCAAAATGGCAAGAGGGAATTCAATCAGAATTGAACGCACTTGCTAAAAGAGAGGTCTTTATACCAGTAGTCCAAACACCTATTGTTATAAAACTAGTTGGTCATAAATGGATTTTTGTGCGAAAAAGGAATGATAAAAATGACATTGAAAGATACAAAGCTCGCCTTGTCGCACAAAGATTCTCACAACGACTTGGAGTCGGTTTTGATGAAACATATTCACCTGTTATGGATGCCATAACATTTCGATATCTCATCAGTTTATCACTACATGAAAAACTTGAAATACATCTAATGGATGTAGTTACAACTTATTTGTACGGTTCACTTGATAATAAAATTTATATGAAAATTCCTAAAGGATTTAAAATGCCTGAAGCAAATTCAAAATCTCGGGAAATGTATTCAATCGGATTACAAAGATCATTGTACGGTTTAAACCAATCTGGGCGCATGTGGTATAATCGCCTTAGTGAATATTTGCTGAAAGAGGGTTACATAAATGATGTTATTTGTTCATGTATTTTTATAAAGAAAATGGCATCAGAATTTGTTATACTTGCTGTTTATGTTGATGACATAATATTTGTTGGAACTCCATAAGAGCTCCAAAAGGCAATTGAATATCTTAAGAAAGAATTTGAGATGAAAGATCTTGGAAAGATAAAATTTTGTCTTGGTCTGCAAATTGAACATTTAGCAGACGGAATCTCTATCCATCAATCTGCCTATATAGAAAGGATCTTAAAACGCTTTTACATCGACAAAGCGCACCAACTGAGTACTCCAATGGTTGTTCGATCACTTGAAGCGAATAAGGATCTCTTCCAACCTCCAGAAGAGGATGAAGAACTCTTTGGTCCCGAAATACCTTATCTTAGTGCGATTGGTGCACTTATGTATCTTGCTAATGCTACAAGGTTTGACATAGCATTTTCTATTAATTTACTAGCAAGATATAGCTCTTCTCCTACACGGAGATATTGGAACAGGATTAAGCATATATTGCGATATTTAAAGGGAACTCTTGATATGTGTTTATTTTATTCTAACAAAGGTAGTACAGATCTTGTTGGTTATGCAGATGCAGGTTATTTATCTGATCCACATAAAGCTCGATCTTAAATCGGGTACGTGTTTACATATGGAGGTACTGTCATATCATGGCGCTCCACAAAGCAATCTATTGTTGCTACTTCTTCAAATCATGCCGAGATAATAGCTATTCATGAAGCAAGTAAGGAATGCGTATGGTTGAGATCAGTGATTCATTTTATTCAAGGAAAATGTGGTTTGGAATGTGATAAAAGATCCACAATTTATACGAAGACAATGTTGCATGCATACCAATTAAAGGGAGGATTTATAAAATGAGATAGCGCGAAGCACATTTCACCAAAATTATTCTACACACATGATATTCAAAAATGGTGACATTGATGTGCAACAAATCCATTCAAGTGATAATCCGGTAGATTTATTCACTAAATCTTTGCCAACTTCAACTTTTGAGAAGATGGTATACATAATTGGAATGCGGAGACTCAAATATTTGAAACAAGATTTTTATCAGGGGGAGTAAAATACGCGCTATACTCTTTATCCCTTACTAAGGTTTTTTTCACAGGGTTTTCCTTAAAAGGTTTTTAATGAGATAACTAGTTATGCGTATTACTAAATATTTCTACTCTTTTTCCTTCACTAGGATTTTTTTCACGGGATTTTTTCTAGTAATGTTTTAATGAGGCATATTATCTTTTAATGAACATTCAAGGGGGAGTGTTATAAATATATTATATTATGGATATTCATTTATTACTCTGTTGTAAATAAGCTTATTGAAGAAGCTCATCTATATGAGACTCGGCCGTAAATATATTTACCTATTTAGTACTCTATTGGAAATAAGCCTCTTGAAGAAGCTTATCCTTTCGGTACTCTATTATGGATAAACATCACCTCCGGTAGAAGATTATCTATATCTGGTACAATGAGCTTATCCTTTCAGTACTCCGTTATGGATAAACATCACCTCCGGTAGAAGATTATCTATATCTGGTACAGCAGCGGTTTACAAGCAGCTTACAGCAGCAACCTTCTTTCTTTAATAAATATAGGAGATTTCAGTTCATTATGTACATAAGTTTGAAGTTTGAATAATATGTCAGTTATCTCTATACTTGTATTTACTTTAATTTCATAACAGTAATAAGGTACTAGTGAAAGCTCTATTAGTAAAGTGTTGTTCCTATTTGATCAGATAATGCTCTAGATATGAAAATGTACAATCCTATTTATTTCACATATGATGGCATTAAAAAGAATAGATGATGATGATCCTAATAATAATATTCATCATTTTTTAGAAATAAAATTTCAATAAATTATTATCTGTGTGCTTGATAAATAATGAAAAGTGCATGTTTTTTAGTATGTTTGCATATTATTTCTTATGTCAGTTCCGGGAGATCGCATGCTTATAAACGAATAATATGCTCATCACGTGTTTATTGTGTGTAGGAACGAGTTTGGATAAAAGTTGGTAAAAATCAGATGATCTGATGCAAAAAAAAGTTGCAAAAAACTGCACGGGCCCCCAATTTGATCGCTCCTATTTAACCTGTACCCACTTTTAAAATTTTTTTAAACTTGTACCCATTGTTTAAACAACTTCAGGCCTTTTTCTCTTCCTCCTCCTCCTTCTCCTTCTTCTTCTTCTTCTTCTTCTTTTCTTCTTCTTCTTCTTCTTCTTCTTCTTCTTCTTCTTCTTCTTCAAGTAACAGTGATTTTTGGTGTTTGTGAAAATATTTTAAGATAGTTTATGATTATTGCTTAGGATTTTTTTTTTCTTAATTGCAAAATGAGTTTATTAGATTTATTGTTGTTTTGACAAATTGATGATTGGAGTTTGTTTTTGATGATATTTGGAGGTTATATTTCAAATTTGAGCTTATTTGGAGTAGATTTAGGTATTAAATTGTATATTGGATTGTTAAAATTCGAAAAACAAATTTCTGTTTCTTGGCAATTTGCACTTCAGTCCTATCTACCCTTAAGTGCATGAAAACGTTGGTTGCACTTCAGACCTTTTGGCCTTAAGTGCATCTGAAGTGCAATTTTTCACTTCAGACTTATTAGCCTTAAGTGCATGAAACCATTGATTGCACTTCAGACCTATTTGGCCTTAAGTATATCTGAAGTTCAATTTTTCACTTCGGACTTATTTGCCTTAAGTATAGGAAAACGTTTGTTGCACTTCAGACTTTTGGTTTTAAGTGCATCTGAAGTGTAATTTTTCACTTGAGACTTATTAGCCTTAAGTGCAAGAAATTATTGGTTGCACTTTAGACCTATTTGGTCTTAAGCACATTTGAAGTGTACTTCTTTTACTTTAGACTAATTGTTTTTAACTTCAGACCCGATAAATCTGAAATTGATCGTGAGAGGCTTGCAAACTTTTTACAAAGTGGGTATATGTTCAATTGTGACCCTAAATCCGAGTATAAATGCAAAAATCCCAAGAAGTTAAGAGGCAAGAGTTGGAAGCACACCACAATTAGTGCATTGCATGAAAGTTAAGCACGAAAATGACCTAGAAAATGAATCTAAATCAGTAAAGTATGGCACTTTGGCACCATCCCCCAGCACGCGAAAGGAAAAAAATAAGAAAACAACTAGGATGCCTAGGGTTCGCGCGTTGCATGAGCTCTAGGCACGCAACTCAACTTCTCCTTTTAGAAATAGGAGAGCTCAAGGCCGCCCCGTACAAACCCTAGTTGATATAAAGGTGAGATTAGGAATAACGAAACCTTGGTGTGATCTTAGTAAGCGGTGAATTAGTGCCAGTTAGCATAGTTCGGAATAATACGTCTAGTAAATTGTGGTAGTTGCTCGGAAGAGAATTACGACACTGGAAGTACTCACGATCTGTAGAGAATACTTAAGTGAATTTATAAGAGTTGTAGCGGAAAGGATTCCGAAAACTGGGAAAATCATAATTCTAGGCCTCCTTAAATTTGTCTCGAACTCTAAGTCTCCTTAGTTAATAATTTTAATTGCTTTTAATAGTTGCTAGTTAATTAGTTTAAAATAAGAATCACAATCTTTATAACTTAGGAATTTGTTCGAACTTGTCTTCTTAGTGATATTGAACACTTATAGCGAAATTTTAATTTTCTGTGGAATTGAACTTCACATTCTTAGACCGAATTATATTTACAGTGACTGTTTATCTTTTTAGGACTAAAGTTTGGATTTTATCGGAGCTCATCTTACCAAAATTTATTTTCAAAGAGCAGAAAATACGGTGACAAAAGAAAATAGCAAAGGTTGAAGTTTGTGATAGAGATGATGGACAAAAGAGTATACAAATAGGGTGTCTAAGAAAAAATGAAAAAGAAAAAAAAGTATCTTACATAAGGGAGCAGAGTGCGACGTTAAGGTGGTTTTTTTAAAAACTTTTATAGGCGTGGAAGATAAAGGACAGACGATTGTAGTATTTTATAGTCGGAAGCTTTTATAATTCTAGGAGTACTTTTTTTTTTTTAAAATAATTTTTTTTTAAATTAAAGTGTTTGGTCAAATTTTTGGAAGAAAAAAAAATACTTTTGAGAAAAAGTAAAAACAGTTTTGGAGAAGCAGAAAAAAGTAATTTCTCTTCAAAAGTACTTTTTTAAAAAATACTTTGAGAAAAATACACTTATAAGTAATTTTTAAAAGCTTACTAATTGTTGCTCAGAAGTACTTTTTATATTAATAGTTAAATATAAATTATTTCTTATAAAAAATATTTTTAAATTAAAAAATACTCTTCAAAATAAATTAATTTTTACAATTTGATAAATAGACTATTAGATCGGAAATATTATGCGGTGAGGAGAGTTGAGAAAGCTGGATCCGATCCGAGTGCTTTCCTGTTACGTCGTTTGTGTTTTCTCGTAAAAAGTACTTTTTGGTCATAATCTTATATTGCGCACTGAAGTTTGGAGACATGACAATGATGCCTATTGAAGTTTCTTATTGCTCCAATTACCTCACTTTCTTGTCTTATTCGATGACAATGCTTGTGGTGGAGAAAAGATAATGAATAATTCGAATTAATTTGTCTAACTTAATTAATAAAATTGTCCTGTGGTGGACATTATACAAGCATTACGGAGAATTTCTAAGAAAAGTTATTAATCGTGAATAATGAATCATGTTCTTATTCTTTCTTGAAAGTTATTTGCTTAGTTTTTTCTCTTTTTATTTTCTTATTGGCTTTATAATATTGGAGAGAAAATGGACTTTTATGGCTTTTTACAATATTGAAATTAAGAATATGTCTATTTTAGATCTTTTATGTATAAAAAATATATCTCTTATGTGTAAAAATATATCTCTTAGGAGTAAAAAAAGAAATGAAATTATAAAACAAAAAAAAAATTGGTACTGACTCACAAAAATTTAAAATTTACTAAAATTTGAATGTTACTAAAGAAAAAGAATTAAGAGGAATAAGTGCACATTAATCAATTTTTTCATCCTCTTGCTAGTGAGGTGGCTAAACTAAAATACATGTGAACATCGAAAAAAAAAAGTTTCGAAGTATAAATCAGATACTAGCTAGAAATTGAGAGTAAAATACCACCAAAAGTTGTATTAGATGATAATTAAGTATCTTTTTATCTTTAAAAATAGTTACGCGTTGAGTTTTGAGAATGAAAATATTTTTTACGGGAATATTTTATTCCTAGAATAAAATTTATCGGTACAAATTCAAATTAATAGGGTCTAAAAGCAGGTAGTAAACACAGGGTTAAAAACTAAAAGAAAGAAAAGGAGTAGAATTAAGGAGAAACCCACCACTTGATTCCATGGCCATGTTTACCTAGCAATTAAACGAGGTCAAAGTATGCAGCTATTAACGTAAGTATTCTTTATTAGCCATGTGTAATTGACTTAATGTGGTTATTGAAAAATAAGCAAGATGATGAATCTCGAGATGAGTTCATACATAATGAATATTATATCTCTTTATTAAAGAATTTGGATGAATAAGAATGAAGAGGAAAATATTTGTTTTGGTGAAAAAAAATCAATGGATTTTTTCATGTTCAAGTCAAAGCAAGCACCTTAACTCTATACCATTAAAGATTGAACAGGAAAAGGTTTCAAGCCGACGCATATACCATTTAATGGATCGTTTGCTTTCTTCAACAAACAAAGAATATCCCCAAAAGGATAAGGTTGTTCTTCCATTGGTCTCGGGTTTGAGTTCTGAGTATAGAAAAATTCTAGGTAGGGAATACTTTTCTTTCGAATGAATCCTACGTGGCGCGAATCCGGATATAATTGGGCTCCAAAGTGAATACCGGACACCGAATGAGAAATCAAAAAAAAGTAAATAAAGAATAAATGATAATCGTAAGTTATTGAGATCAAATTATTAATGACGGGACGAAACTAAGAAATATCTCTCAGTCTCACGTGTGAAATTATAGAAGATGCCCTTAAGATGATTCAAAATTTAAGTTTATGCATTGTTATATCTTTTGGCAGAACGACAATTAAGGAAGTCGGCATAGTTTATTTATACATATTAATTGAATTTTTTAACATAAATATAAGATCTAGACTAAAACTATCGAGTATTGTCGAATCTATAACTGCAACAGTAGGTGTTTAACCCATAAATATAAAATCTAGACTAAAACTATCGAGTATTGTCGAATGTATAACTACAACAGTAGGTGTTTAATCCAAAAAATGGTTTTTGAAGTCAAAACAATTAAATAGAATAATTCGAGTTTCTAACAACCAATTTACTTTATTTTTTCAAATGTAATTGATACGAAATAAGAATAATAACTATAAAGAAATAAATTGATAGAATAAAGGAAATATTAATCTTATTGATGATTGCAGTCTTTTCCGAAAGGAAGGAGTTAATCTTCTGACAATAGAGAATGATAAAGAAAATTCTATGATTGACAGTATGACTTAATGAATTTTTTGATGGGGATACACGTTATGGAAGGGGGTTTAAATAGTACAACTACCTCGTAATCATTTGCCTTGCTTAGCTTCTACCTATTACGATCATTATTGCATTAATTACATGTTACGTGATTGATTTGTAACAATTGAGATAATGGTAGCAAATCGCGTATAATCAGGGATTGATTGATTCTTTCCTTATGCATAGCTATTAGTGACCCCAATTATCAGTCTCGTGACTTCTCTTATGTTTAGCACCAAGATTAATAGGCACGATACATACACAAACAACCTTGAAGGTATTATGTGCACTTTCTGAACACGTCACCCTTCTTTGTCCCATTGACTCTCATGACATCTGTCATCACGGTATTAGTCCACGTGACAAGTTTATTTTCCACTAATAAAGATAATTTCCCAACTTTCTGAATATTCTCAATTAAATATTCTGAAAATGGAGCGTTTGTTTATGGGG
>MCJB01021709.1:2163-20120 GCA_002018475.1 Nicotiana obtusifolia | reverse complement strand
GGGGGGGGGGGGGGGTATTTGCCGTCTCTTCTTGAGATCATTATGACGTGCTGCAGAAGTGAAGAGACGCGCACTCTTTCCATTTAATGCTCGAGACACGTATCTGATCGTGATTGGTTCTGAAGCTTGCAATGATTTTTCAGGCATAGACGGCTCTGTCAACCTGAGATGACAGTTCCATAATGACGATTTATGATGACGTATCTCTCTCTTATAAATACGAAACTTTACATTCTCAAAAAGTTCTCCTTATTCTTCTTCCGTCTTTGTCTTCTTTCTTCAAACCTTTTCTGCAATTCTTCATTCCTGATATTGAACTTTCCTCTTTATTATCTCCAATGGCTTCCAAATCTTCTTCACCTACTGTTTATACTACTTCTCCTCATCGTGCTATTATAGTCAATGATCTTCCTTCTATTATGGCTCCAGTTAGGAATAGAAGGAGGGGTGAAAGACGTCATAGTCTAGGTTCCTTAGAAAATAGACCTTTTTTTTAAAAGAAGTTCTTCAAAATCTGCTTCCACTTCTAAATCCAGAACTTCTGCTACTCCTAAATCTTCTTCTTAAGGTAAAGCAACAGATTCTACTGCACCCTTATATTTACATTTTACCAACAAATTATGTCTGGAACAAATGAAATTACTCAGCAAGGGAATGGACAAGGAGGATCGGCTCCAAGAATTTCACTTACACCTTCTCCTCAATGTTCACATGACAACTCACAGTTAGGTCCCCTAATCGCATCATCGAGCAGCAAAATGAAGAACAATTAGGTTTTCGAGATGAGTTGAAGCAATTCAATGCTCAACAAATTGGTGAAGCATTGCAAGCTTTGTCAAACAATGCACCAAATATAGTCCCAGTACCACCAATAATGAATACTACCACAGAAAATCCTAATTCAGGACTGGATAATTCAAGTAGTAGAGAAATGTCAAACAACTCTGGTGTAGGAGGATCACGTATGCCAAATAATTCTGATATACAAAATTTAGTTCAAACCTTGCAGAAGTAACTCAAGGAACAGAATGAACAGATAGAACAAATTCAGGGTGTACCTCTGGTAATTAAAGGTGTGGATATGGATAAGCATTTGTAATAGCCATGAAAATCTTGTGCACCACCGTTACCAATACTAAAAAAATTCAATATGCCAGATATTCCTAAGTATGATGGAACTTCTGATCCTCGTGATCACGTAACTGCATTTTGCGTAAGAGTCAAAGGAAATGATTTGACTAAGCAGGAGATAGAGTCAGTGCTAGTGAAAAAGTTCGGTGAAGCCCTTACAAAAGAGTCGCTAACATAGTATTCACTTTTAACTAAAAAATTTATTGATTCATTTGCTGAGCTTGTAGATTCATTTATTAAAGCATATTTGGGAGCCCAAAATGTGAAGAAACGAGTGGAGGACATCAAAAATACAGCAAGGAAGAATAGAATTACTCAGGGAGTTTCCAACAAGAAAGGATGTTGCTACCTCATGTACTTGATAATTGGGCAGCAATAGCTTTTGCAAGGAACTTGAATGAGAGAAGTTCAGAAGCTACGAGAAGATTAAAGGAAAGTTAACAAGAATTCCAACTAACAACTTGGAATGATGTTTATAATAGGTACAACACGAAGCTTCGAATAGAGGAAGACATGGTGTGTTAACCTAAGGTGGAAGACAGGTTCGGGCCTAAAAGATCAAAGTGAGAATAAGAAAATGCAAAACATATGTACGATCCATATATGGGACCAGCGAAGATTGCATGCAAAAGCCGGAACATGTACGATCTAATCAAAGGTTAAGGCAGAAAGAGGCAGATTCTTCTTCTCGGATTGAAAAGGAACGAGAAATGGTAAATTACAACGACCAGAGTCCCTGACCAAAATTAGCAGATTACAATTTTAATGTAACTACTTCAAAATCAATAGCTGTATTAAGAGGAATGGGAGATAAGGTACGATGGCCAAGAGAAATAAGGTCAGGCCCAAGCAAAAAAAGTCAGGAATTTTAGTATGAATTTCACAATGATCATGGACACGAAACAGCAGATTGCAGGATATTACAAGGAGATGTAGACTACTTATTGAAGAAAGGTTACCTTATTGACTTATTTAGTGAAAAGGGTAAACATGCTTACATGAAGAATAGAGAAGAACCACCGAAACCTTTGTCACCTAAAAGGACTGTGCATGTCATAACCAGAGGTGAAGAGGTCGATGGAGTAACATACACGGCGGCAAAGAGAACAACCAAGATATTCGTAACCCACACAATGCATTCGTTAGGTCTTGGAGGGGGAGAGCATAATATTTGATGATGAAAATGCAGATGGCTTGTTCATATCCCACAATAATGCATTGGTAATTTCTCTACTTGTTTATAATACTAACGTGAAATGAGTTTTGATTGATCTAGGTAGCTCAGTAAATATTATACTACTACGGGTTGTTAGTGAAATGCAAGCAACAGATTGCATAATACCTAAGACTCGATCTCTGTCGGGGTTCAACAATTCAAGTATAATAACAAAGGGAGAATTTACATTGTCAACTTTCGTCGAAGGGTGGTGAAAGACATCAAATTTCAAGTGGTGAAAGCTGCTATGGCTTATAACATGATTCTAGGAAGACCATGGATTCACGAGATGGATGCAGTACCATCAACTTTGCAATAAATTATTAAATTTCCATCACTGTGGAGAATTCGTTAGATTAGGGGAGATCATCGAGCAGTACGTGAAACAAATATTGTGGCTATAGCAAGTGGTGCAACCAAGGATGGAGAAGAAAAATAGCAATTATAGTGCCAAGCTGAGGAGCACATCGAACTCTCAGCAACCGCAACATCAAATACTGGAAATGAAGCTGACAAAGATGCAAAACCTGATGTGATTCAGAAACCGGAGGAAAATGATACTATCAAAACAACATCGGAGGAGCTCGAGGCTATTATTTTATTTTTCCACTGGCCCGAGAGAAAAGTTTATATTGGGACAAACCTAAGCTCGAAGCTAAAACATAAGTTAATTGAGTTTTGTGCGAGTTAACTCTAATTATTTTGCTTGGTCGCATTTAGATATGACAAGTATTACACCAGAGGTAATGACTCACAAACTGGATGAAGATCCATTGACATGCCCTATTTTACACTAGTTAAGACAGTATTCAATATAATGATAATTTCGAGGTTCTTGAAAATAAAGAGTCGCCACCTAACATTTGAGGTACATTAGAGTACTACAAGTCGGATAAAGGTCAGTTCTTAATAATTTACTAAACCAGTGAGATTCTAGGTATTCAAGTTATTTTAAGTGAAGGGGTGAAGCATCCCTTAAAAACTATTTAAAGATAGTTACTTAAACTCAGTCTAAAAGATAGGGATAATAGTCTATCGTTCTAATTATTAGTGTAACAGAAAGTTGAAACCCAAATCATTAAAGAAGCTCGTATGTCATAAGTTGGTTAGAGAAATTAAAGAAGAGATAGTTGTCTAATTTATATGATGAGGACTTGATAGAACATTATAACTAATAAAATGTGAGTGAGAATAAAAATATGAGAGAAGCTACCATCATGTATACCTTTATATTTAGAGGGATTAAATTAGGCTAAGTAAAATAAGTCTGATAAACGTAGTTGGTTTACTTACTTGTGTTCCTTTAAAAGTGGAAGAAATCTCTTTGAGTATTGGGCCAGAAATGTTTGGGACAGTCAGTTTTGAAATCCTATTTCTTTTCTGTTTTATTTTCTAAAAATAGCTAGGCCGGGTAGCC
The DNA here is from genome assembly GCA_002018475.1 of Nicotiana obtusifolia. Classification (NCBI taxonomy): domain Eukaryota; kingdom Viridiplantae; phylum Streptophyta; class Magnoliopsida; order Solanales; family Solanaceae; genus Nicotiana; species Nicotiana obtusifolia. The sequence goes on along the minus strand of MCJB01021709.1, from coordinate 16,356 downwards.
CATTTTGTCGTTTTGTCTTTCAGAGATTATTTGGACCTTGCTAGTTTACATTTTAAGTTGAAAATCCTTCTGTAAAATACTTTGTGTCATGACCCAAAATCTCAACTACTTGACTGTAATGACGCCTAACATCTGCTTGCTAGGCAAGTCAATACTAGCTAAACAATTATTCAATTTAACAATTTATAAGCAAATGATTAAGAATATAAGCCTGAAATACTTGTAATATAATAATCCGAATCCACGCAGTCTAGTCTAAACCCATAAACTGGTGTTACAAGTACATGAGCCGCTAAAAGTACTACAAACAAGGTCTGAAATAAAATGCAACTGTCCCAAATGAAATAAACAGTATAGTAGGTAAGAATGGGACTTTAGGGTCTGCGAACGTCGTGCAGTTCTACCTCAAGTCTCCTGATAATGACAATCCGAGCAAATCTCCACTAAGCACCGCTGGGACTAACACCAGAATCTGCATAAGAAGTGAAAAAGTATAGTATGAGTACAACCGACCCTATATAATCTGTATGTGCCGAGCCTAACCTCGACGAAGTAGCAATGAGGCTATAACAAGGCGCTCACTATAAATATGTATGAGTATAAGTAGAAAACAATAACGGAATAAAGAAAGAACAATTAACATGAAATCGTAATAAGAAATACACAATAGAGGCTCCAGAATATCATCTATGCTCAGTTTCACAATACAACACGGAAACAGAACCAACACTCCAGAACAATCATAATATAACTTCTCCGTTGCGGCGCGCAACCCGATCTGCTTATATATATACCACTACCATTGCAGCGTGAAACCCGATCCCATATACAATATCAATACTGTTGCGGCATGAAATCCGGTCTCATATATCATATCAACATCCATTGCAGCGTGCATCCCGATCCCATATATCATATTAACACCACTGCGGCATGCAACCCGATCTCATATATCATATCAATATCTGTTGCAGCGTGCAACCTGATTCTAAATATAATAGTAAAACTACAAACAACTACACTGTATCTCATAACTTACGTAAAAGGAACCAAAACGTATAATTACTCTAAGGCAAAGCAATATAACAATTCGAAGTGAGGGCAATAGACAATTAAGGGCATATAACAAATAATAACTTCTACCTAGTAACATGTGGGGCATAGAACAAGCAAAAACGGGCAATAAATAAAAAATGAATACATGGAACATGTAGAAAATAGAGATATGTAGCAATGAAGACATGTATTTAACAAGTAAAGACATGTAACAATTAAAGCATGACTCGAATAACAACACAGAAAAAAAGAAGGCATGGTATAAATAAAATACACACTTAAATAGTTCACCTCGCACGCTTAAACCCATGACAGCGCATATACACCCGTCACCTTGTATATACGTCATCCCAACACATAAATCACGTAGTACATAGACCAATGAAGTCCTAATTCCCTCAAGGGTCAAGGTTAACCAAAACACTTACCTCTTTCTGGAATCAAATCAATGATCAACCAACGACTTTTCCTTTAGAACAAGCCTCTAATCCAACCGAATCTAGCCAATATTATTCAAACAATCCAAAACAAGCTTTAGAAACTTCCCACGAATGAGAAAGGTTCAATCTTTATATAAATTAAAAATGTCAACAAAAGTCGAGCCCAGACCCACATGGTCGAAATTTGAGATTCGGACCAAATTATAATTACCCATTCATCCCCGAGTCCCATTACATGATTTATTTCGAAATTCGACCTCAATTTAAGGTCTAAATCTCAATTTTATAAAATTTTTAAATTCTACCGAAAACCCCTAATTTCTACTTTGAAAATGATAGATTTGATGATTAACTTCATGGAAAATTAATTGAAATTTATGGAAAACTAGTTAAAGTTGCTTAACAATGAATTTGGGAAGAAAATCCTCTTCAAATTGCCTCTAGAGAGTTTAGGCTTGAAAATGGTATAAAATGAGCTAAGTACCGATTTTCCAATCTTTTACCCAGATGCAGGTATTACAATTGCAAACTCTTGTTCGCAAAAGCGAACCATTGTTCACAAAAACGAACAGCTGCTCAGCTCCTCTGATATCGCATTTGTGACAAAATAGTCGCATTTTCAATTAGCCCCTTATGCAAAAGCGAGATAACCTTCACAAATGCGAGGGCTGTCCAACGCAGCTTCCAGTCATATGTGCGACCTTTACATTGCAAAAGCGATGGCCCCCAGCTCGCATTTACGACAGGCACTTCGCATTTGCGAATATCGTAGCCCTCCCCAGTTATCGCATTTACGAGCCCGACTTCGCAAAAGTAGGACTCGTAATTGTGAACAGGTCATCACATTTGCGAGAACTGCAGACCTGATGCACTAGATTTTTCCAACAACAGTTCAATTCCTTCCAAAATACATTCAAACTCATCCAAGCCCCTCGGGATTTAATCCGAACATTCACATAAGTGTAATAACATCATACAAACTCGTTCGCTATCTCAAATCATCAAAAAAAAATCAAATATCAAGAATCGATCATCAAAACTCAAGAATTTTAAGTTTAAAACAAATTTTTCCAATCTTTGATATAATGCGTCGAAACGCCCTCGGGTCACCCCAAGACCCCAACCAAACATGTGTACAAGTCTAAAAACATCATATGAACCTACCAAAGTCGTCAAAACACCAATCGGAGGTCGTTTATAAAAAATATTGACCATGGTCAACTCTAGCCTCATTTTAAGTTAAGAATCATGTTTTCTTTAGAATTTCACATAATAGATTTTTGAAAAACGACACAGGCTACGCACGCAAGTCATAACTTATTAAATAAAGCTATGGGAGGTCTCAAAACATAGAAAAAGGAGCCAGTAATTAAAATTACCTATCGGGCTGTCACATTCTCCACCTTTGAAAAGAAACGTTCATCCTCGAACAGACATAGAATTTTACTTGGAATGGTAAAAAGGTGCGGGTATCTACTCCTCATATCAAACTCGGATTCCCACATAGCCTCCTCAATGAGATGACCTCTCCATTGCATTTTCACAGAAGGAAAACTCTTAGATCTCAATTTTCGAACTTGCCGTCTAGAATAACCACCGACTCTTCCTTGTAGGTCAAATTTTCATCAAGTTGCACCGTACTGAAGTCTAAGACATGTGATCCTCATGGTACTTCTGAAGCATAGAAATGTGAAATATCGGATGTACCCCTGCTAGGCTAGGAGGCAATGCAAGCCTAAAGGAACCTCCTAAACTCTTTCCAAAATCTCAAACGGGCCAATAAACCTCGGGCTCAACTTGCCGTTCTTCCTAAATCGCATCATGCCCTTCATAGGTGAAACTCGAAGAAGAACCTTCTCATGCTCCATGTACGCCACATCCGCGTAACTATTTTGTCTAGACCGAGCTCTACAAAGTCGCTCCTGAATCACCTTAACCTTTTTCAAAGCATCACTGACCAAATCTGTGCCCAACAATCTAGCCTCATCCGGCTCAAACTAACCAACCGATTAACAACATCGCCTCCCATACAAGGCCTCGTACGGAACCATCTGGATACTTGACTGATAGCTGTTGTTTTAGGCGAACTCCGCTAGAGGTAAAAACTAGTCTCACCCCCAAAGTCCATAGAGCATGCCTGCAACATGTTCTCCAAAATCTGAATAGTGCACTCTGACTGGCCGTTCGTCTGAGGATGAAACACATACTCAGCTCGACCCGCGTGCCCCACTCACGCTGCATGGCTCTCCAAAAATGCGATGTGAATTGCGTGCCCTGGTAAGAAATGATGGAAATGGGCATTGTCGTGCCGGTGGATAATCTGTCGGATGTAAGTCTGAGCCAACCGCTCTGAAGAATAGGATGTCATCACCGAAATAAAGTGTGCGGACTTAGTCAATCGGTCTACAATAACCCATATTGCATCATATTTCCTCAAGGTCCGTGGTAAGCCTACCAAAAAATCCATAGTGATGCGCTTCCACTTCCACTCCGGTATCTCCAATCTCTGAGTCAACCCACCTAGTTTCTGATGCTCGTACTTCACCTGTTGACAATTCAAACACCGAGAGACATGACTAGCTATATCTTTCTTCATCTTCCGTCACTAATAGTGTTGTTTCAAGTCACGGTACATCTTCGTGACACTTGGGTGAATGGAATAGCGCGAAGTATGAGCCTCCTCATGGATCAACTCTCTCAACCCATCAACATTTGGAACACAAATCCGGCCTTAAAGCCTCATAGCACTATCACCTCCAACCACAACCTCCTTGGCACCACCTGTTGCATCGTGTCTTTTAACACCAACAAGTGAGGATCATCAAACTGGCGAGCTTTGATACGCTCCAACAACGATAACTGTGCCACAACACAAGCAAGAACACGTCTAGGCTCCGAAGCATCCAACCTCACGAACCGATTAGCCAAGGCCTGACATCCATGGCTAGTGGCCTCTCCACTGCCGGTAAATATGCCAAACTGCCCATGCTCTCTACCTTCCTACTCAATGCATCAACATTGACCTCCCCGGATGATATAATATGGTGATATCATAGTTTTTTAGTAACTATAACCATCTTCGCTGCCGCAAATTAAGGTCCTTCTGCTTGAACAGGTGCTGAAGACTCTGATGGTCGGTATAGACCTCACATGAAATGCCGTATAGATAGTACCTCCAGATCTTTAATGAGTGGACAATGGATGCAAACTCCAAATCATGCACAGGGTAATTCTTCTCATGAACCTTCAACTGACGAGACGTGTAGGCAATCACCCTACTGTCCTGCATCAATACCACGCCAAGTACAATACGCGATACATCATAATGCACAACGTAAAATCCCGAACATGTAGACAACACAAATACTGGGGATGGAGTCAATGCAGTATTGAGCTTGTGAAAGCTCACCTCATACTCGTCCTTTATGGGTCAACTTGGTCAATGGGGCTAGGATGGATGAAAACCCCTCCACGAACCGGCAATAATAACCCGCCAAACCCAAGAAGCTCTGAATCTCTATAGTTGAATTAGGTCTAGGCTAGTTCTGAACTGCCTGAATCTTCTTAGGATACAACCTTGATGCCCTCGGAAGATACAACATAGCCCAAAAAGGCAACCTGGTCTAACCAGAACTCACACTTCGAAAATTTAACATATAGTTGACGATCCTTCAAACTCTGAAGTACGACCCTTAGGTGCTGCTCGTGCTACTCTCGACTGCGGGAGTAAACCAAAATACCATCAATGAAGAGATCATGAAGGAATCCAGATAAGGCTTGAACACTCGGTTCATCAAATCCATGAAGGCTGTTGGAGCATAAGTCAAGCCAAATGACATCACCAGGAACTTGTAGTGACCATATCGAGTCTAAAAAGATGTTTTAGGGACATCCGACGCCCTAATCTTCACATGAGGGTAACCCGACCTCAAATCAATCTTGTAAAACACGTTGGTACCCTGAAGCTGGTCAAATAAGTCATCAATCCTTGGCAACTAATACTTGTTCTTGATAGTGACCTTGCTCAATTGCTGATAATCTATGCACATCCTCATCTATCCATCCTTCTACTTCACAAACAGCACCGGTGCATCCCAAGGCGAGACACTAGGTCTGATGAATCCCTTGTCAAAGAAATCCTGCAACTGCTTCTTCAATTCTTTCAACTCAACTGGAGCCATACGGTACGGTGGGATAGAAATAGGCTGAGTGCCCAGAACCAAGTCAATGCAAAAGCGATATCTTTGTAAAGTGGCATACCCGACAAGTTTGTAGGAAATACTTATGGGAATGCACTAACCACCAGAACCGAATCCATTGAAAGCACCTCGGCACTAGAACCACAGATATAAGCCAAATATGCCAAACACCCCTTCTCGACCATACGCCGAGCCTTCAAATATGAGACTACCTTGCTAGTGGAGTGCCCAAGAGTCCCTCTCCACTCTAACCTAGGCAACCCTGACATGGCTAAAATCACAGTCTTGGCGTGATAATCCAAGAAAGCATGATATAAGGACAACCAATCCATACAAAGAATAACCTCAAAATCCAATATATCTAACAACAAAAGATCAACTACGGTATCGTAGCCCCCAATAATGACCAAATAAGAGTGATAAACACGATCCACCATAATATAATCCCCAACGGGTGAATACACATAGAAATGAGTATCCAAAGAATCATGAGATGTATCCAAATATGAAGCAAAATAAGATTACACATACAAATAAGTGGAACCAGGATCAAATAAAACTGATGCGTCTCTATGACAGATCGGAACAACACCTGTGATAACCGCATGAGACGACTCCGCCTCAGGTCTAGCTGGGAATGCATAGCAACGGGGCTGAGCCCCATCAATCTGACCTCCGTCTCTCGGATGGCCTCTCACTGACTGGCCTCAACCTCTATCTGTCTGACCTCTACCTCGGGCTGCTTGACCTTTCCTCTAGCTAGCTGAGTGTGTGGTGGAGCAACTGGTATTGGAATTATGGCACGAGTACCCCTACTGTGGTATGCTGCTCTGAAGTCTCGGACAATACCTCTTGATGTGCCCCATACCCCTACACTCAAAGCACTCTCTCGGCTAACGCGGCAACTGAATCTGGGACTGACCCTGATGGTCCAGATAACCACTGTGATAGCTCTGAATCGGTGGTGCTCTGATGGGAACTGAAGGTACACTGTGCTAACTGCTGGGGACGAGACCCATAAGAACCATGACTGCTTGAACCACTATATGATACCTGAAGTGCTGACTGAACCGTCCTCACAAGATGGCCTCTACCAAATAAACCCCTGCCTCCAAACGAGGCACCACTGAAGCCACCAAAATGACAATGCCTCTTGTCAGATGTCGCCTCTCTACCCTGTCCACGAATCCTCTCGATCTGCCTAGCAATCTCCATTACCTGGGTAATAGAAATACCATCCTCGATCTCTCTTTCCATCTAGCCTGATGCCATATGTAAGGCCATCTATATACCTTCGCACCCTCTCCCTCTAAGTAGGGATCAAGATAGATGCATGGCATGATAAATCCACGAATCTGGTCTCATACTGAGTAACAGTCATGCTACCTTGCTGAAGGCGCTCAAGCTGACTGTGGAAGTTCTCTCTCTGGATGAAGGGAATGAACTTCTTTAGGAACAACAGTGAGAACTGAGCCCAAGTGAGGTGAGGTGAACCTGTTGGCCTGCCCTGAATATATACCTGCCACCGACTCTTGGTAGAACCATGTATCTGAAACACTATTAAATCAATTCTGTTAGACTCCAATATACCCATGTTCCGCAATATCTCATGACAATGGTCTAAGAAATCCCCATGTTCCTCAGAAGGTGGACCACCAAAGCGAGGGGGAAATAACTTAGTGAACTTGTCCAACCTCTTCAGCCCCTCAGTTGACATCGCAAGTCTGTTTGGGACTGTGTAGCAACAACCGGCTGAGCTGCCTCAACTGGTAGAACTGCTACGGTCTGATACCCGTAAGCCATCTTCTTTGGAGTGTGAGTAGCGGAAGTCTGAGCTCCTCCCCTAGCCTAAGAGATGGCTGGTGCTACAGGAAATACAACGGCCTAGGCCACACTCTCCATAAGACAAACGAGGCAGACTAGGGCGTCCGGAAGAACGAGGGTGGCGATGAACCCCTCTGGCACCTGAGGTAGTCCTATTAGTGCAGTCGGAACAAGGATCTCCTCATCTTTCTCGATCTGAGGCTCGACAACAAGTGCTATTGTGTGTGCTCTAGGTTGAGCTCTGCCTCTACCTCTGACTTTACCTTGGCCCCAGCCCATACCCCTGGTAGTGGCTACAACTTGGGGCTTCGGCTCCTACTTAGTTGTGGATGACATATGTGTCCTCACTATCTACGAGAGATTAAGAGAAGAATGATTCAAACTTTAGCGATAGAATAAAGTCGCACGATAGAGAAAGAAAGTAAGTGAAATTTCCTAAAGCCTTGTAGCCTCTAAAATATAGGCACAGATGTCTCCATACCGATCCTCAAGACTATACTGAGATTGCTCAAGACTCGTGAGACCTAGGCAACCTAGTGCTCTGATACCAACTTGTCACGACCTAAAATCCAAACCATGGGGCTGTGATGGAGCCTAACATCCGCTTGCTAGGCAAGCCAATACTTGCTAAATAGTTATTCAATTTAACAATTTAAAAGCAAATGATTAAGAATATAATTCTGAAGTACTTGTAATATAGTAATTTGAAACCAACGCAGTCTAGTCTAAACCCAGAACTGGAGTCACAAGTACATGAGCTGCTAAAAATACTACAAACAAGGTCTAAAATAAAATACAACTGTTCGAAATAAAATAAACAGTATAGTAGGTTAGAAGGGGAATTCAGGGTCTGCGAACGCCATGCAGCTCTACCTCAAGTCTTTCGATAATGACAGTCCGAGCAAATCTCTACTAAGCGCCGCTGGGACCAACACCAAATCTGCACAAGAAGTGCAGAAGTGTAGTATGAGTACAACCGATCTCATGTACTCTGTAAGTGCCGAGCCTAATCTAGACGAAGTATCGATGAGGCTATAACTACGCACTCACTATAAACCTTTACGAGTAAATGTAGAAAACAATCATGGAATAAAGAAACAACAATTAACATGAAATTGGAATAAGAAATACACAATAGAGGGCCCTAGAATATCATCTACGCTCAATTTCACAACACAACATAGAAACGAAACAAATAGTCTAGAAAAATCATAATATAACTTCTCCATTGTGGCGCGCTATCTGATCTACTCATATGTATACCACTACCGTTGCGGCATGCAACCCGATCCTATATACAATATCAATACCATTGCAGTGTACAACCTGATCCCATATATCATATTAATATCTATTGCGGCGTGCAACCCGATCCCATATATCATATCAACACCGTTGTGGCGTGTAACCCGATCCCTTACATCATATCAATATCCGTTCGGCGTGCAATTCGATCCCAAATATAATAGTAAAACTACAAACAACGACGACGTATCTCACAATTCGAAGTGAAATAGAAAGCAAGTAAAGGCAAATAGACAATTAAGGGCATAGAACAAGTAATAGCTTCTAGTTAGTAACATGTGGGGCATAAAACAAGCAAAAACAGACAATAAATAAAAACATGGATAAATTGAACATGTAGCAAATAAAGGCATGTAGCAATGAAGACATGTATTTAACAAGTAAAGATATGTAACGATTAAGGCATGACACGAAAAGTAACATGGAACAAAAGAAGGTATGCTATAATTGACATAAACAATTAAATAGTCTACCCCGCATGCTTAAACCCATGACAATGCATAATACGTTACCTTGCATATACGCCATCCCCACATAAAATCACATAGCACATAGACCAATCAAGTCCTAATTCCCTCACGTCAAGGTTAACCACGACACTTACCTCTTTTCGGAATCAAATCAACAATCAACCACGACTTTTCATTTAGAACAAGCCTCCAAACCAACCGAATCTAGCCAAGTATGACTCAAATAATCCAAAACAAGCTTTAGAAACTACCCACGAATGAGAAAGGTTCAATCTTTAAGTAAATTGAAAAAGTCAACAAAAGTCGACCTCGACTTGTGTGATCGAAATTCGAGATTCGGATCAAATTCCGATTACCCATTCACCCCCGAGCCTGGTTATGTAATTTATTTTGAAATTCAACCTCAATTCGAGGTCTAAATCTCAATTGTACAAAATTCCTAAATTCTACCCAAAACCCCTAATTTCTACTTTGAAAATCATAGATTTGATGATTAAATTCATGAAAAAGTAATTGCAATTGATTGAAAAATAGTTAAAGTTGCTTACTAATGAATTTGGGAAGAAAATCCTCTTCAAAAATGGCCTCTAGAGAGTTTAGGGTTGAAAAATAGTGTAAAATAAGCTAAGTCCCGATTTTGCCAACTTTTCCCAGCTGCAGGTATTGCAATTGCGAACTCTTGTTCGCAATGGCGATGTTCACAAAATTGAACCACTGTTTGCAAAAGGGAACAACTGCCAGCTCCTCTGATATTGCATTTGCGACAAAATAGTCGCATTTGCGATTAGCCCCTTACTCGCAAAAGCGAGACAACCTTCGAAAATGTGAGGACTGTCCAGGCCAGCTTTCAGTCTCATTTGCAACCTTTCCATCACAAAAGTGGATGCCCCCCATCTCATATTTGCGACAGTCACTTCACATTTTTGAAGATCACAACACTCGCAATTGCGAATAGGTCATTGCATTTACGAGACCTCCAGACCTGATGCACCAGATGTTTCCAACAAAGGTTCAATTCCTTCCAAAACATATTCAAAACTCACCCGAGCCCCTCGGGCTTCAATCCGAATATTTACACAAGTGTAATAACATCATCAAACTCGCTCGCTACCTCAAATCATCAAAACAACATCAAATATCAAGAATCGATCGTCAAAACTCAAGGATTCCAAGTTAAAAACCAAATTTTTTTTTACCAAAAATGTTGACTGTGGTTAACTCTAGCCTCATTTTAAGTCAAAATTCACGTTTTCTTTAAAATTTCATATAATAGCTTTCCGAAAAATGACACGGGCCATGCACGCAAGTCATAACTCATAAAATAAAGCTACGGTAGCTCTCGGAATGTAGAAAAAAGAGCTAGTGCTCAAAACGATCTATCATGTCGTCACACTTTGTGAGATGGATAGTGGTTAAGTTGATAAAAGTGTTATTAGACAATTTGAAACTCTGAAGTGAATCAAAGAGTTACAACGTTAATGATGAAATTATCGAATTAAACTTGTAAAGACTCTAATCCTGATTGATTCTAACTAGGTCCATACTTACATAATATAATGAAAGGACAGCAAAGACTCTAATCCTGATTGATTCTAACTAGGTCCATACTTACATAATATAATGAAAGGACAGCAAAGCATTCAATAAGATATTGTTAGTTAATACCAACAGACAAATATAACAATAAAGGTGCAATAAAAGAGATAACATAGGCTCTAATATTTGGAATGATTGGAATTTAAGTCCAAGACTACATTAAACCAGCGAGATTAATGGAGGATGACAACGAGCCCATGAACAAAGTGAGGCAGATAAGCAGCAACCCAGTTATTTGAGCTAGGCCGGAGTTCGAAATGAACTCAGCAAGCCCAAGACAATTTCATGTAACACAAAGCAGATGGATAAACATTAGTATCTACTCATTCTAAAATTATAAAGTAAAGGCAGAATGCAATCCATAGCTAACCTGCTAAAAGGAATTGAAGATGAATCAAACGACTGCTCATAAATGATTTTTCCCAAAATATTAATAAGGATCCAATCCCCGGATCTTTGGTCAGAACATAAATGCCAACGGATTTCCCTTAAGCCCCTGACACTTCAGAGTTTACAAGGGTCTCATGGACCCCGATCTGTGCTTGTGCCGGGAAAGGTCATCCTCAAAGATGAAAAATCAGTGGCTATTGGCCCATGTTTCTCCAAAAGGAAGTAAAACGGAAAACTGCACTAATAGCATGCTTCTCTAGATAATAGGCTGTTATCTAATTCACACAATAGGCATATTATGAAGCTTCAAAATTCTAAGTTCAAAGAGTCACAGGTTACCAAGTGGATATTCACATAAATCATGCAGAAAAACACTGTACTTTCTAAACATATAACCATTAAGGCTTGCCAAAACTTAGTCGGGTCTTAAGACAAGTCTACTGGAATAAGAGAGAAAGAATCAGACATATGCATTCATTTGACTAATCATAGCATAGAGATAGAATCCATTTGGAGCTTTCAAGTTCAATTAATTAGTTCATGACCAATATTCTATTGGGACATGGATAGTTAACTAAAGATCCATTCCCTAAGGTTGATCCATCTTGAAAGAGACAATTTGTTCCAATAGACATGCTCTCTATTTTCTTGAAGGTCCAATAGATTGCATCAAAACTATATTCATGCTTCATAGATGACTCAAGTATCACAGTGTTTGAAAATAATATGCTTAAACTCACATGGTTGGACCTTTCCAAATAGACTCTGAGTAACCATTTATATCACAAAATCTCAACTATTTCTTCATACATAACAACCAGTTCTTAGAGTCATGAATCTGGTGAAGATTTAGGTAGATCCAGGATAATTATGCTGTAGTTACTCTAATCAAACTTTGACAGGAAGGAATAATCATACTCAATATAGAACTAGGTATAATAATCACATGAAATTGCATGATGCATAAACTGTGGCTTATGATGACACAACAACTCAATTTAACTCATGCTTAAAGTTCATTAAGTATTCCAACAGCTTGACTTATCTCAGTGAATTAAATGGCGTACTTTAGTCATAACGATTTCATACTTGAAGAACACTGAACATGCAACTCTGTCTATTAAAAGTAGAAGCCAAACATATGACTTAAATTGACATAAATAACTGATCATGAAGATTTGAACTCGAAATCAGAAGGAAATACATGCTTAACTTAAATCAAGTTTCAGTAACTGGCTGTAAATACTAGACTCACAAAAGACAACATACATTTAAACTAAAATTGCAGCTAAAATAAAAGTGAAAGAAGTTTACCTTGTTTTGAGCAACAAACCGGGGCAAAGAATCTAATTATCAAGGGTCCTCTTCCTCGAACTCAACGGGAATCAAAAAGAAAACATGGAAAGTAGGAGTCAGCGAGAAATTAAAGCAGAAAACCTAACTTTTGTGTACTAAATTGATGGGTATTCAATTGGTCTCTGACAAAATCTGTGTACAGAACTAGCCGAGAACACAATTGCATGTGATTAAGAAGAAATCAGTATAGAGAGAAGAAGATGAGTGAGGAAGAAGATATATTCATTATCTATGTAACTAACTCGGAACATTTAACTTACGGTGACAAAAAAGTACCATAATTAAAAGTGGTGACAAGTTTGACCAGCCAAGGTCAAACTTGTCTTAAAAATGTGATTAACTTAAATTGGGACTGAATTATAATTTTTAAAACTTATAATCTTTTACAAAATATACAAAAGCCCATAAATATTATACAAAAACTTCTTCCAACCCACACACATTATAAAAAACTCCTTCCAACCCCACTTCCCCCCACGACCCCAACTACTTGTTCATTTTATTTCAAAAAAAAAAAATAGTTCTTCAGTTCCCAGTGCCCCTCTCTCGGTTCCATCTCTCTCTCTCCCTCTGTTGCTACTGTAAAAAACCGGCGACCACCATTGTTGCTGCTCGTTCCTCTCTCTCTATTGTTGCTGTTGCTGCTCATTTCTCTCTCTCTCTCTCCATTGCTGTTGCTTCTCTTTTCATCCTTAGGTAAACTTTTTTTTTAACTTGGTTCAAAAGTTAGGGTTTTGAAATCAGAGTTTGAAAATGATGATTTTTGTTAGAGAAGATGAAGAAGAGCATGGATTTTTCTTGAATGTTGTTTGTTTTGTTGTAGTTTCATGTATTTGTTGCACTTGTTGGGGTTTGTGAGTTTGTAAATAGTGGTTGTGATTGTGAAATTTTCCTTTTTCTGCTTGACCGGCCGGAATTTTGGATCGACACTCAGCTTATGTGTCGCAATCTCCTGTGGTATGCCTGTCATATCCAAATGGGACCAAGCGAAAGAGTTTTCGTTAGTCGAAAGAAAAAAGAGTAATTTATCCCTGAGCTCGGGGTTCAAACCCGAGCACAGGTATACCTTTCGGTCGGGCGCATCCTGGCGGATAGGGATTTGTTCCAACTCTTCGATCGTCGATTTGGTTGCATCGGCCTCATCGGGGATTACAAAGGATCGGGGCACCCCAAAGCTATCATCATCGAACTGATCCTGTCCGCCCTCTTCTGTCGAAGGCGGCCTTTGTGGTTGCTATTTGGTCCCTCGTTTGGGGTTAGCAGGCTTTGACGTCGTTTCATCTATCGCGAACATTTCTCTTGCTGCATGTTGCTCCCCATAAACGGTGATGACTCCTTCGTTTGATGGAAATTTCAACATCTGGTGCAAGGTAGATGGTACTGCCCTGATGTCATGTATCCATGGTCTGCCAAGCAGGGCGTTGTACCTCATGTCGCCTTCGATTACACAAAACTTTGTCGCTCTGGTTGTTCCGGCAACGTTTACCATCAAAGTTATCTCCCCCTTCGTTGTTTCTGAGGCCATATTAAACCCGTTGAGTATTCGGACCTCCGAGA
>MCJB01021698.1:33446-78680 GCA_002018475.1 Nicotiana obtusifolia | reverse complement strand
AGATCGATCTATTCGGGCACGGTACTTTCGACCGCTTGATCCTTATATTGATTCCTAATGATCTACGAGGAGTTCCCCCGAATTTGAAGTAGCTAAGCAAAGGTTCGAAGTAGACAAGCAATCTCTATATATTCAAGGTCGATTGAAGTTGTGCACCAAATATCATTATCTTCGATGAGCGACCGATCTAAGTTAGCACGACTCTTGGTTGCCTCATTAAAAACCTTGCCGTAAAACCCAATTTGGGACAAAACCGGTCGAAGGAAAAAAGAGTGCAACGCGTGCTTTCAGTCTTAGTGTCCTGTGTTTGCTGGCTTGAGGTCACTCTATTTGCTACCTTCAGATGTTAGTATCATAAAACAAATAAAATGAAAAATGAAATTTATTACCTTAACAATAATATCGCTTCAGGTGTCTCACGTTCCAATTGTTTGGCAGCTACTTGCCATCCATAGTTCCGACCTTGTAAGATCCCTTTCCGGTAATCTTCAAGATAATATATGGCCCTTCCCAGTTCGGTCCTAGTTTCCCTTTGTTTGGATCTCGAGCGTTGGGTGTAATTCTTCTGAGTACCAAGTCCCCAGTGTTGAAGTATTGGAGATGGGCTCTCCGATTGTAATACATTTCAATTTTTTGTTTCTGCGCCGCCATCCGAACAAGGGCCGCTTCCCTCCTTTCATCCAATACTTCCAGGCTGATGTTCATAGCTTCCCGGTTCGATTCTTCGGTTGTGTATCAGAACCTGATGCTCGGTTCGCCTACCTCGACTGGTATTAGTGCTTCAGCACCGTAGACTAGGGAGAATGGAGTGGCCCCGGTGCTGGTTTTCTCGGTTGTGCGATATGCCCATAGAACCTCGGGCAACATTTCCCTCCATTTTCCCTTTGCGCCAGCTAACCTTTTCTTCAAGTTTTGAATTATAGTCTTGTTGGTTGACTCGGCTTAACCATTGCCGCTGGGGTGATGTGGAGTTGACAATATTCTCTTGATCTTGTTGTCTACGAAGAACTTTGTTACTTTTCTGCCAATGAATTGCTTGCCATTATCGCATACGACTTCTGATGGCATCCCAAACCGGCAAATAATATGGTCCCATATGAAGTCGGTCACTTCCTTTTCTCTGACCTTTTCGTAAGTCTGTGCTTCCACCCACTTGGAAAAATAGTCAGTCATAAAAAGAATAAATGGAGCTTTACCTGGTGCACGGGGAAGAGGGACGACGATGTCCATCCCCCACTTCATGAACGGCTATGGTGATAGGACCGAATGCAATGTCTCTTCGGGCTGGTGAATCATCGGAGCGTGCCTTTGGCACTTGCTGCATTTGCGTACGAACTCCTTCGTATCTTTCTCCATGTCGATCCAATAGTAATCGGCCCGAGTTATTTTTTGAACCAAGGATTCGGAGTTGGAATGATTGCCACACGTGCCTTCGTATATCTCCCTTAAGATGTATTCGGTGTCACCGAGCCCAAGACATACGGCGAGGGGACCTCAGAATGTTCTTCTGTATAGGGTTCCGTCGCCGGACAGACAAAATCGGGCTGCCTTTGTGCGTAACGCTCTCGATTCTTTGGGATCCGATGGGAGTTTACCTGACCTGAGATATTCTATGTATTTGTTCCTCCAATCCCAAGTCAAGCTTGTTGAGTTAATTTCGGCATGGCCTTCTTCCACCACTGACCTCAATAATTGCACGACCTTTTCAGAATCGATCTCTTCATCTTCGACCGATGACCCTAAGTTGGCGAGAGCATCGGCCTCACTGTTTTGCTCTCGCGGTATGTGCTGTAGGGTCCATTCTTTGAACCTATGTAATGTGACCTGAAGTTTGTTCACATACCTTTGCATACCCCCCTCTCTGACCTCGAATGTCCTGTTTACTTGGTTGACTACGAGGACGGAGTCACATTTGGCCTCGATTATCTTTGCTCCCAGGTTTTTGGCCAACTCTAAACCTGCAATCATATACTCATATTCTGCTTCGTTGTTAGTCAATTTTACAGTCTTAATAGACTGTCGAATTGTATTCCCAGTTGGGGGCCTAAGTACGATACCAAGCCCCGATCCTTTGAATTAGAGGCGCCGTCTGTGAACAAAGTCCACGCTCCCGAAGGAGTCCCCGATTCGATCATTAGTTCTCTCTCGACCTCGGGAATAAGCGACGACGTAATGTCGGCGACAAAATCTGCTAGCACTTGAGACTTGATCGAGGTTCGAGGCCGATATTCAATATCGTATCCGCTTATTTCGATGGCCCACTTGGCCAGTCGACCTGATAGCTCAGGTTTGTGCATAATATTCCTAAGGGGATAAGTTGTCACTACACATATGGGGTGGCATTGGAAGTAGGGTTTTAGCTTCCTAGAGAAACTCAATAAAGCGAGTGCTAACTTTTCCAAATGTGGGTACCTAGTATCGGCCTCACCTAGTGTCCTACTGACGTAGTAAATGGGGAATTGCGTACCTTGTTCTTCTCGGACCAGGACCCCGCTCACTGCTACTTCCGAAACAGCAAGGTAAAGGTATAACTGCTCACCTGTTTTTGGCGTATGCAACAAAGGTGGACTGGAGAGATACCTTTTAAGGTCTTCTAATGCACGCTGACATTCTGGACCCCACGAGAATTCGTTCTTCTTTTTCAGCAAGTTGAAGAATTGATGGCTCATGTCGGATGACCTCGAGATGAATCGGCCTAGGGCTGCTATCCGACCTGTCAGTTTCTGCACAGCTTTCACACTGTCTATGATCGTTATATCTTCGATGGCTTTAATTTTCTCGGGGTTGATTTCTATTCCTCGGTTCGAGACCTGAAACCAAGTAATTTTCCCGAATGCACATTTCTCTGGGTTCAACTTCATGTTGTACCTTTTTAGTACATCGAATGTTTCCTGCAAATGACTCATATGGTCCTCTGCTCGCGGGGACTTAACTAACATGTCATCAATATAAACTTGCATTGTTATTCCTAGTTGTTTTTCAAACATCTTATTTACTAGGCGTTGGTAGGTAGCCCCTGCATTTTTCAGCCCGAATGGCATCACGTTATAGCAATAAGTGCCATACTTAGTGATGAAGGATGTCTTTTCTTGATCATCCTTATCCATTCGTATCTGGTTGTAACCAGAGTTGGCATCGAGAAAACTAAGGGTCTCGTGGCCAGCGGTGGCATCGATCATTCGATCGATGTTGGGCAAGGGAAAGGAATTCTTGGGACACGCCTTGTTTAGATCTTTATAATCTATGCACATTCTTAGCTTATTTCCCTTTTTAGGAACTACAACTATATTTGCTAGCCACTCCGGGTATTTAACTTCCCGTATGGATCCTATACTTATAAGTTTAGTTACCTCGTCCTTGATGAATGCTTGCTTGATCTCGGACTGAGGCCTCCTCTTTTGCTTGACCGGCCGGAATTTTGGATCAATGCTCAGTTTGTGAGTTGTAATTTCCGGCAGTATCCCTGTTATGTCGAGATGGGACCAAGTAGAAGAATCTTCGTTAGCTGAAAGAAATTTAATTAGTTTGGTCCTGAGCTTGGAGCTTAAGCCCGAACCCAGGTATACCTTTCGATCAAGCGAGTCGCTTCGGAGTGAAATCTGCTCGAGCTCCTCGACCGTTGATTTGGTCGCATCGGACTCGTGGGGACCGATAAATGACCGGGGAACCCCATAATTGTCAACTTCGAGTTGATCCTACTCACCCTCGTTTGTTGAAGGTGGTGTCTGTAATTGCTATTGGGTCTTTTGGGAAGTAGAGGTCAGCTTTGGCACTGTCTCTTCTACTGCGAACATCTCCCTTGCAGCATGTTGTTCTCCGTAAACGGTTACGACCCCATCAGCCGATGGCAATTTCAACATCTGGTGCAATGTTGAAGGTACAGCTCCGATGTCATGAATCCAAGGCCTCCCGAGCAAGGCATTGTATCTCATGTCTCCTTCGATCACGCAAAACTTTGTTGCTCAAACAGTACCGGCGGTGTTCACCATCAACGTTATTTCCCCTTTGGTTGTCTCGCATGCCATGTTGAAACCATTGAGGATCCGAACTTCGGGAATAATCTGGTCTGTCAATCCGAGCTGCTCGATGACCCACGACCGAATTATATTGGCTGAACTACCGGGATCGACAAGTACACGCTTCGCCCGGGTTTTGTGTATGAGCATTGATATCACCAAGGCATCGTTATGGGGCTGTATGACTTCTTCCGCATCTTTATCGCTGAAGCATAAAGCTCCTTCCGCCGCATAATCCCAAGTGCGCTTTTCTCGGGTGATAGATATTTTGGTACGCTTTAACACCAGGCCTTGGGGTGTATCTACCCCTCCGATTATCATGTTGATCGTGTGCTGAGGCTCCTCCTGGTTTGTTGGCCTGTTTCTGTTCCCGTAATGGTTCTTGGCCCGGTCGCTTAAAAACTCTCGAAGGTGCCCGTTTTCGAGCAACCGTGCCACCTCTTCCCTCAGTTGTCGACAATCTTCCGTCTTATGTCCATGTGTACCATGGTACTTACATATTAAGTTGGGGTCTCTTTTGGCAGGATCCGATTGCAGCGGTCGAGGCCATTTGGTATCTTTAATGTGACCGATGACGGATACGAGAGTCGCTGAATCGACGTTGAAGTTGTATTCGGACAGTCGGGGCGCTTCTCGGTGACCAGCAGCTCTTTCGAAGTTATTTCTCGGCAACGGTCCGCAGTTTCTTTGATTAGGATCGTTCCTCCTCTCCTGTCTCGGAGAACCTTTTCTTCTTGGGATGGCCTCTTCGACCGCCAGGGTATGGTCGATGTCTGTCTCTGTTCGATCTTGGCTCTTGGTAATTATCTCTTTGAGTCCAGTCATGATTTCTGATAGGGTAAGCGGATCCCAAGGGGGCTCCAAGCTGATCATCTTCGACCCTGATCTTCGATTGATACCGATTGTGTATATCCGCCCAGGTGGCAACCGGGTATTCGATCAAACTCTGCATAAGCTGTTGTGAAGCCGTTGAACTTCAGGCATTGAGCCCTTGGGTGAAAGCTTGCACGGCCCAATCATCGGTGACCGGTGGTAGGTCCATTCGTTCCATTTGAAAGCGAGATACAAATTCCCTCAGCATCTCATTGTCTCTTTGCCTGACTTTGAATAAGTCTAATTTCTGTGTCTCGACTTTAATGGCACCCGCATGAGCTTTGACAAAGGTGTCCGCAAGCATGGCAAAGGAATCGATGGAATTCGGGGGCAAGTTGTGGTACCAAGTCATTGCTCCTTTCGACAAGGTTTTCCCGAATTTCTTCAGGAGAACGGACTCAATCTCGTCATCTTCGAGATTATTCCCCTTTATGGCGCATGTGTACGCCGTTACGTGTTCAATTGGGTCAGATGTCCCGTTGTACTTGGGAATTTCTGGCATGCGAAACTTTTTTGGTATAGGTTTTGGGGCAGCGTTTGACGGGAAAGGCTTTTGCACGAATTTCTTCGAGTCTAAGCCTTTCAACACCGGGGGTGCTCCTGGAATCTGGTCCACCCTCGAATTATATGTCTCTACTTTCTTGTCGTTGGCTTCAATCTTCTTTTCGCCCGATTCGACTTGCTTGGTCAGCTCCTCGAGCATCTTCATGATTCCAGAATTTGCCCCCGATCCGCTTTCGTCCGGTTGTGCCGTGGTCGGTTCGTTTTCGGGGACAACTCCTCGAAAAGAACCGGCTTCAACCCTGTCCGAAACCTGACTGCGACTTTACAATTGGGTGATGGCTGCTTGCTGGGCTTGTAACATGTCAAATATTATTTTGAGACTGATCCCGTCCCCTTCGTTGTTTTGAGTTCTTGAACGGTGTTCTCTCTGGATTCTGTTCGACGGGCCAGAAGTCTGATCCACATCGATCGCCATTTGAGAGTTGGCGTCGATTGGAACTTCATTACTGAGCATCACATTGTTGTTTTCGCTCTGGTGGTCGAACTCGTCATTGACGAACTGAGGCATGGATTGTGAGTGCGACATGACTATGTTATATCCTGAAAACAAAAGATTCTGCAAAGAACAAGCGTAAAGTAGTGTGTGTGACAGAAATTTGTATCAAACGTCCACTATTATCCTTAGCCCCCACGGTGAGCGCCAAACTGTTTACCTTGAACTGCGGGTAACAATTAAATTTGTACGTGGTATTAAGGATACGCGATTTGACCTGATACAATTAAAGAATAAACGACAAATAAAGGCTGATTAAATAAATGAAAGAATAGACAAATCACCAAAGTTGAGTAATTTAGCTGTGACGGAATGGAAAATAACGAAATAAGTATCTTATGAAGAAGATAGTAAAAATATGCTAGCTGTTATATTGATAGTATGTTGTCCTCTACACAGTAGGGTTGAATTCTTTTTATAGGAGGAGAAAAGAATCCTATCCAAGGTAAAAAAAACCTAATTACAGGGTAAAAGATCCCTAACATTATTGGGTTCAACGTCTTTGCTGATTTGGGCCGTGATTTCCGCCGAGATATTTATATGTCACGAGATTTCTAGCCCTTTCGTTACGCGAATCTGATATTTTTACCATAAGATGCTTTACCTGGACCGGTCTCGACAACCTTATCTCGAATACCTTGGCTTCGAATTTCTCCCGATGACGCCTGACCTCGAACTTCCCTTCTTGAAGTGTCGGTCTCGATCTACAGGAGAGCGATCTCAATCTACACCGATCATCGTAAACCAAACCGGTGCTTCCTACGCGCTCGATCGTATCCGACCCCATACAGGGATTTTTTTCTTCTCATACAATATTTGAAACTTATTTATTAAAATCGTCTAAGTTTGTAATTATCCGTTCTAAACAATTTTTTTTTTTACAATTTATATACAATCCATTATTAGTGCATTAAATTAGAGTGTACTTGAAGGGAACGAAGTTCGAATTGTCCTTCCATCTAAATAAGAGTCCTTCCAGTTGTGTATTACCTATTTTGAGCCATAATTAGCGCAACTCTTCTCTCTCTTTGCCATAATTACCTATTTTAAGAAAAGAATAATGTAATGTCCAACAACATATAAATTAAAAATAAATTTATACAAATTAAATACAAAATTTGATATATCTACAACAACATACATACTAAAAATAAATTTCATACAACTAATTATACAGTATACAACTTATCTACAACTTTCATACATCATTCTTACCCAGTTAAATACAATTACAACATCATATAAATTAAATACAAATTTTATACAATATGTCTCTTGTATGTGTTTTGTATATAATTTATATATATTTTATATGTGGTGTGTTCTTCTGCTTCTTCTTCGAATTTCAATCTGAAAATCTAGCTAAATCAAATCTAATCTTCACCAACTCCATAGAATATTCCCAATCGTTTGCAATAACACTCAATCCAAACAAACAATATTTTTTGAAAATTTGAATTCAAATTCAAAGTTTCAAAGCTTTTTAATGGCTATCAATAGTGGAGAGTCAAACACCTTCAAAATTTATTGATTAACAATTTTAATTCGAACAATACAACCTAATAATCAATATACATCTACTGTTAGCCCACCATCGGAACACCAACAATAAAAGGGGGAGCTCGAAAAAGCTCCAAACTCCAACCATAGCAAAATTCAAATCAATAAAAAATTACTCCCTTTCTTCGCCATTGTTAGAGAATTATGAGCTTTAGAAGAAAAAATCTTGTAGAATTGGTGTACAAAGATGGATGATTTCAAAGAGAGAAAAAGGAAAATCCTTTAGAAAGATAGGTTTGTCTGAGTTAGTAAGGAATTGTGAGGATTTTTAGGGATTTACTAAATTAAAAGGCTACAATCAAGGAATACTCATTTAAAACTAATTTGTATATAATTGGTAAATTGTATATGACCATATAATTAAATTAAACCTTGATTAGGGATGGTAAATATATTTCATATGTAGTATAGGTAAGTAAAAATCTCATTCATTCAATTTTTAATTGGGGTCTTTACACAAATAGCCATGCATATTCATTTTTTTACTTTTTATAGCCATATATATATAGATTATACATAATTATACACATATAAAATATAAAAATTGTATATATTATACCTTCACGAGCTATTTTTAGTTTAAGTGGTTGGATGAGCGACTATTTGGGTTAATTCTTCTTTTTAAATATGTGATTCCCTTTTGAAAACCTTCTTAACATATCATTTCTTTTGAGGTTTAATTTTTATTGACATTGTAAGAAAATTCCTATACACTTAATCAAGCTATTTAAAAGCAAACTCAAGTAAGTCTGTACATTAAATATGAATTGGCAAGATAGAAAAACAATACTATATCTGTATACTGTAATTTACACTGTCGGTTTACTCTAAAGTCTACAATAGGTAACTCTTCTGATAAATTTAGGATGCGTGATGGTATGAAAGTAAATTCTTTCAATACAACTCATAAAATCAAAATTTGAGAAGGAAGGTCCAATCGTACAATAAATATGTCGTACTCAATCAAATCGCAATGAACACGTAGAGCCAAGATTATAATATTGTTGGACACTTTGACCATTGAATCAATAGAGGTTATTATTTTTGGTGAAGTGGTGGAATAATTGAAATATCTTTATTCTTAAGTGAGCAATCCGAACATAAATGTGAATTAGAAAAAGATGGTGAATTTTGAATATCAAATAATTAAAAAAAATAAAATTAGGAGACATGGCCAAGCATAAATTTAGACCTCCAACTCACCCATAGTCAAGCCAAAGACTAAAGCGAGTAAGCAAGAAAGCAAAGGCGAAAGTCATCATCAACCCCCATGTTGTCCATTAAATGACCTTCTCTGTTTTCCAAACTACACTATTAAATGCCCGTAGCTGCACCAGCAGTTAATCTACCCACCCACCCTCTCTCCCCCTAAACCCCCCTTCCCTTTCTCATGGACCTTCTCAACCCCATTTTTCTCTCTTCCCAATGTCCTCCTCCGTCTTCCGCCGCCAACCACCACCCCCACCACCTCTAACCATCACACCCCCACCCACCACCACCTCTAACTCCCTCTCTCAGAACCTCAGCACCATCGGCCTCGGTTATGCAATTGCCATAGCTCTTGGTTTCCTCGTTCTCCTCTCCACTGTCCTCCTTGCTTCTTACATCTGCTGCCGTTCCGCCGCCGCTCGCCGCCGCCGTCGTCAAGCCCAACACAATTCTCAAAACCTCAATAACAGTGAAAATGGAATTTACCTCCCTCGTATCATATTCGTAGCGGAAGATGATGAGGAAAACGACGACGTTTCATCGCAAAGCGCGACGTTGGGTCTTGATCAAGTCGTAATCAACTCGTACCCTAAGTTGGTTTACTCCAAAAGAAACGGTAACGGTAACGGAAATGATTGTCCGATATGCTTGTGTGAGTACAAGGATGGAGAAATGCTGAGGATGATGCCGGACTGTAAGCATTATTTTCACGTGATGTGTATTGACGCGTGGCTGAAATTGAATGCTTCATGTCCAGTTTGTCGGAACTCGCCGTTGCCGACGCCGTTATCTACGCCGTTGTCGGAGGTGGTCCCGCTTTCTCAGTATTCCGATGGCCGGAGAAGAGTATGATATCTATAATTGGAATGTGGACTTTTGATAATTTGGAAATGTAAAAAGTTTTGTTTACGTTTAGAACCTTTGGAATTAAAAAGTTTCATTTTTGCCCTTTTACTATTAGGGTTGAATCACTTTGAGTTTGTTTTTTAGGTGTTGGAAAGTTTGGGGGGTGATTTTTGTGATGATTTTTTCTTGATTACACAGAATGGATGGTTGAGTACCAAGCGTCTTCTCCCTGTTACTCAAGTTATTAACTTGAAATCTTTGTGGAAGAAATGTTGGCACATTAAACTTTCTGCGTCACTATTTTGACCTCAATTTTATGTGGGAAAAGGTGGATTGATCTCTATCTAGTTCTAAGTATTTTGCTCAAATTCTCATTTCAATCTACTTCGAGAATAAGTTGGTTTTGTAAGCCAGCTCTGTAAAAGTCGCTGACGTTAAATCCAAACATACACATTATAAGCACAAAGAGGGAAACCAAAACCAAGTTTTTTCTAAATCCTAATTCTATTATTACCTGAATATTAATCATCCCTTCATGTTTTCAGCAATAGTGTTAAGTGACAAAAGTACACTTAATAAAGATAAAGGTGTATTCCAGTCATGAAGATGCTAGGAGGTGGGACTTGAAATGGGCTTTAAGTGAACTTTTGGTTCTTCCGTTTTATTTTTCCGCTGGTCTTTGTGGATGCATATTTTCTATATGCACATACAACGATACGCACTGCCTTTTATTTTTCCAATACCTCTAAAGCCTACTAAAAGAAAGAAAGAAAACCTCAAACCTCCTACTTCTTCTTCTCTCATTTCTTTAAAGACTTTCAAGATTTACTTTTGGGATTGGTGTCATTTTGTCTTGTACTATGGAGTAATATTCTTTACTTCGAAGTCCCTCTTCTATTTTCCAATACATGAAGATGGCTTTGTTGACTTTCATACTTCATATTGTCTGCTTATTTACTAGTACTATAATCCATCACATTGAGATGCTTCCAGCTCCCTTCACTTAACACTTTTCACTATTTGCTTGTGTTGGCCATGCTAGTTTAAGAAATCTAATTTTTGGCATAAAATTTGGCATTTTTCTTTTTTCAAATATCTCTTTTATTTTTAGATTTTAATTATTTTTTGTCAAATTTTGAAAACAAAATCTTCAAATCCCAAAAACAGCTCTAGAGTAGTTTTTGAAGTTTTCTACTCATAAAACTTCAAATACTTTTCAAGTAAAATTCATGTCCAAACGCAACTTCAACTTTCAAAAATATTTTTTTATCTCATCTTTAAAAACTTTTTTTTTTCTAGTTTCAACCAAATCTATGTCTAAACGCTAGCTAAGATGGGATTCTCTGCCTCTTATATTTGTTACAAACTTCATTTCTACTCTCTACTTAATTGGTGTTGTACTGTTGTCGAAGAAAAGTGCCACTTTCCATAACATGACATTAAGAACAAGCAAAAGCTACCATGAGCAGTAGCAAATGAAGCCTTTAAGCTGCAGGTGTGACCTTTGACTTGAAATATGCGTATAGTTGGAATTCTTTTGAAAAAAAGATATATATATATATATATATATATATATATATATATATATATATATATATATATATGTACCACGCGTGCGTACACGCGCACAGAGTTTATACTCATGACTATGAGGTTAGGCATTTTTATAATGTAGCTTGACAATTTTAAAGTTTTTGCTGAGGATACGGGACTGATAAGGAAAAACTACTCTTCCCAAGAACCCTAAGAGTACATCATAAGTTAATGCAGCATGTGAATTCCGATCTCAAGATCATCAATCTTCATAATATTTAACTCAAGTCCACGATTATTAATCATGAAATTAGTGAAACAATTGTTCTTGAAATTGCTCCAATCATTTATCTCTTGACTATAATTTCTTCAAGATATTCCAAGTCTTCAACAGAGGAATTTATCGCTCTCATATTACGACGGATGCCTAAATCAAATATCATAAAGAAGTTGGGAGCATGGAGAGGGACACACAGGTTAATCTTCATATTTTGTATTCTTGCTCTTCTTATATGTATGGCTAGTTTTTCCAAAATTTATTCTCTCAGATCTTTTCTAGCTACAAATTCCTTCTGCAACTGTAACAATCGCATAAACTCTTGTATAATCGATCACCACGTCGATTTAACTCTGGAAACTGTAATCCAGAAAATCCAACATGAAATTGACATTTTGCGAGAGCTGCCAAATCATGAAACATCATTCTCTGGAAAACAAGCAGTTTTTCTTGCAGATATTTTAAATCTAGTCGAGTCAGTTCAGAAATCACTACTGCAAAACAGTGAATCCGGAGCAGTACTACATTCCTTATCAAGACAATCAGAACAGTCCAATGGACCAGCTGAATATTTCCTGACAGAAGAAATCAGAAAATATGTGAGAATTAAACCAAACAGGTTGAAAAAACAAAACTTTATGGGAGCTAACGGTACATTCACTAGCATTGGTCATGCTTGTTTTTCAATGAAGACAGAGCTTGAAGAGTACATGGATTATGATATCGGCGAAATGTGTAACGACGATTGGAGATTAGCACAGAAGCTTATGGTTCATGGATGTGATCCATTACCAAGAAGAAGATGTTTTGCTAGAGCTCCTCAATTGTACAATAAACCATACCCTATAAATAAATCCCTTTGGAAACTACCTGATGACAAAAATGTAAGATGGAGTCAATACAAATGCAGAAATTTCACTTGTTTGGCTAGAAATTCGACGGCCAAAGGTTTCTTCAAATGCATAGATTGTTTCAATCTTACACATCATGAATCTCCCAGATGGATTGTTCCTTCATATCAAGACTCGAATTCGAAAATGACAGCTGATATATTGATAAGAGAAGTGCTTAGTTTGAAGCCAGGAGAGATCAGAATTGGACTGGATTTCAGTGTTGGCACAGGCACATTTGCTGCTAGAATGAGGGAACATAATGTCACAATAGTTTCTGCAACAATAAATCTTGGTGCACCATTTAACGAGATGATTGCTCTTCGAGGGCTAATTCCTCTTTACTTAACTATAAATCAGAGGCTACCATTTTTCGATAACACATTAGATTTGATTCATACGACGAGGTTTCTTGATGGCTGGATTGATTTTGTGTTGCTGGATTTTGTGTTGTATGATTTTGATAGAGTTTTGAGGCCTGGTGGACTTTTATGGATAGATAGCTTTTTCTGTTTGAAGGAAGAATTGAATGATTATTTAGAAGCATTCAAGATTCTGAGGTATAAGCAACACAAGTGGCTTGTTGTTCCTAAACTGGATAAAGATGATCGTGAAGTGTTCTTCTCTGCAGTCCTAGAAAAACCACCTAGACCTTTCAGATGACTTTGTTATATCTTTGATGAATTATAGTTATTTACAATACAATATTTGCAAGTAGCAATTGTTTTTTTCGGTTTTATATATTTGGGTCCAACACTAGATAGGATACATGTGTGTTTACTCTAAAAGATGATGAAGTAAAGTCAGCAATAATGCAACCAATAATTGTGTCGTGTGTCTTTCTCTACCTGATGAATATTTAGATGCAACTGGCAATAATTTACCTCGATCAATGTACTCATTTAACAAGTTTATTTTACGTTCCTGGAGAATTTAGTCGAATATACAAGTAAAGCAGTTAACACTGAACTAGTTAACGTTTCGAAATTAAAAGGACACTAAGTTAAGAGCAGGTGATTGACAGAAATGGACATACAAGGGATGGTCTTTAAATAATATTTCCGTTTTTTTAACTTATTTAGAAAATGACTTTCGGCACCACATATACTTAGAGATTTTTCTACCAGATTGGTAATCTATTTTATATTTACTCTAACTATATTGTTAATTGTTGGCATACCGGATTGGTAAAGTCATACCTGCTTGTCATGACTTTGTGATTGTTCAATTATTCACAAAACTTTACCAGATTAGCGTGACTTTATGTTATCTGCAAGACCTATCTGTTAAATTTATTCATCAAAATCTGCCCGATTGACATAATTTGTCTGTGTTGTTCAACTAAGTATTCTTTAAAATTACAATTCTGGTTTTGATCAAACCACCCCAAGTCAACTCCAAATGATCTCAAATTTCAAACAAAACATCCAAAAAACGACATAAACGATTCACAATCACTAATTCAGTCAAATAACACCAAATCAAGAAGACACATTTTTTTCTTAAATACGTTCTAAGGATCAATAATGGAGTTTTGTGATTTTTAAAACAAATCAATAAATTAGTATTTGAACTAAAAATTAAGCACAAATTATTAACATGCAAACGATTTTAACAATACTCAATCTTTAACTTCCAATTTTTACTCCCAAAAGAATTTCAAGCTTCTAATATTAAAGAACTATGACGTGTTTGGTGAAGAAGAAATTTATTTTAGCAGCAAAATTATAAATGAGAACAAAATTTAAAGACCAGTCCTTAGGGGAACAACCAGTGCAATTTTTACTTTGTAAGAACTGAGCAGCAGCTAGCAGCAAACAGCAAACAGCAAAATTGGTCTATGCTTAAATGGCGATTGCTATGTGTGAAGGCCCATTTTGATCCGGACCATCAGTTCAGTTGTAGTTTGTCCAAATATAGTGGGCCTGATCAAAAACACTATTTCAATGGGCCTAATCAGTAAGTGGGACCAAAACAACAACAACAATAAATTGGCAAAGATGGACCAAATTCCCAAAGAACTTCAAGAGAAATAAATTCAAATGAACCGTATTGTATAGTACAAGTTATATGATATTATATGATATTATGATGTACTATTATGCATTTCATTTGATGCTGCAATCTTCTGCATAAAGTTCAGAGACCACATGGTTGAGCACTTGAGCTTTATACTAAAGATTACGATCACTCAGTAAAAGTAATAGCCTCAAAAGAAAATCAACAACTAGTTGCCAAAGCCAGTAACATATACTATAGTACAACATTGGCATTGTTTTTAGAGGGAACGTAGTATAAAAAAAGTCAAAAATTGAAGTACTTGAGAGTTGTGTTTCCACAAAATGTGGGATCTCTTGTTCAAAAGTAATATAGAGATGGATTAAATATACTTTTACCCCTCAAATTAACATTTCCATGCTTTTGAAATTGAATGTAGCGACTCTAGTCTTAAACTAAATTAGTTCTCTCTCGTATAACTTATATAATTTAACCGCAAACAAAAACAGATTCCGAGTGGTGTTTAAAGTTTTAACCATGTATTATTTAGGTGTATATTAAAATTATAACAGGTTTATTTTTCTCATATATAAATGGAAGCAGACATCATATTTTGAAAATTTAGTGTGCATAAGATAATCCGTCTGCATACCACAATTTATTTAAACTTATAAACACAAAATTGATAAAGACATCTTCAAATATTACTAGAAAATAAGTTTTATAGAGAATGAAAGTGTTATGATTCATTTAAAGACAGTTCCAAGTTGGGGACCATTTTGGCACTTTTGTGCCGTTCTTCCCTCTTCTTTTTCTATCTAATACTCTTTTTGTGGAGAAAACATAAAAGATACTGTAGTACTAGTCTACTACTACTACTACTACAAAAAGAGAGAGAGAATATAAAATAAAATGAATAAAAAAGGCTGTGGTGTTTACTTTCTCAATCTAAATCCAGGTAACGTGGAACCCGCATTCTGTGCTAAAGTCCAATCTCCACCGCCAAGATCATCAAATATTGCCGCCCTCAATCGCACTTTCCACGACACGTGTCCCCCACCCGAGTCGTTGATCCCAACCTATTGATCAATATTGTACCCTTTTCAAATTTCAAACTCATCCTATCAAGAATTTATCGTATTATTTGACGATGTTTTACTTAGAAAAAGAAAAAGAAAAACATATTTTACTCGACGTAAATTTTAATACATTAATTAGTTTATAATATTAATAGTAAGCAAATTCATATCAAAACTAAATTTTATGAAATTTAAATTCAAAGATATTGTTCTGTGAGACGGGATGTATACTTTAATCATATAAAAGACATAATTTTTATCAAAATAAATTGACAATATTATGAAACAAAATTTTATTTTATATCTAAATTTACCATAAAATGGTCGATATATTTGTTGTTCTTATAATTTAGAAAGTGATCAAAAGCATATTATTATTTTTTATTGTTAATAACAAGCTTTCTGTCTTGCCAACCAAAAAATGCTGCTCGGACTCAATTGTAACAATTTTATCCTGCATCATTTAATTACAGGTTTGATTCCACCATTAATCATCTCATTTCAAATTACGTAACTCACTTTAGGTTCGGAATACGAGCCTGAGGTTCGGGCAATCGTTCACTTCACCGTTTCAAAACATAAATATCAAAATTCTCCCCACAATTTTCTCGGCAATACAGTCGTTACTTTTCACACTTTCTGAGTCTAAGAATATAGGATTTACTGATCGAATCGGAGCTCCGAATCGGGAAATGGCAGATCACGTTGAGAATTCGGATCCTAAAGGGGAGTCGTTGATGGAGAAGATCGCTGGCAAATTTCACGGCGGAAACGATTCCTCGTCGTCATCAGATTCAGATACCGAGACGAAGAAGCCGGCAGCGAAAGAGGAGGTAGAGGCGGTGGCGGAACCGTCATCTGTGAAGGACAAAGTTTGGAGGCTATTCGGAAGAGAAAAGCCGGTTCACAAGGTGTTTGGTGGAGGCAAACGTACGGTTCTAATCTCTGTTTATCTACGTGCTTGGGATTTTGTATGTTTATTTATTTCTAAAGACTTTCTTTTTGGATTTTGTGGTGGAGGAATTATAAGGTTTTATAAGGATCTTAAAAGAATATTCTGCAGCATAAACTTGTTTTTTTTTAACAGCAGCTGAGGGACCAAGAATTCAAATTTCGTTCATTTATTGAGTTTTTTTTGGCTACTGTTCATGTGTTTCACTTAAAGATTGGATTTTTTGGATGGCAGTGATTGGTGGTCTGGAATTTGTAGGGTTTAGGGTTTTTGGAGGATCTTTAAGAATATTCAGATCCATATAGTTGTTGACATGCTCTTTGTTGGAGCAAGTGAGCAAAAGTTCAAGTTTTGTATTTTTTACTTGTTTAAAGATTGATTTTTTTAGATGTAAGTGATTGGTGGTTGTGGAGTTGATGAGGGTTTAGGGTTTTTTGATGGATAACAATCTTCAGATCCAATTGACCTGTTGTCATGCTCGTAGAGGTGGTTGTTTAGGGTAATTGAGCAAGCAAGAGTTCAAATTTTATTTTTGAGTTAAAGATATGTTTTTTGAAATGAAAGATGGTGATTGAGGTCCTAAAGAATACTCAGATCCGTCTTGTTATCATGCTTATATATGTTTTTGTTAAGAGCAACTGAGCTGCCGAATATCCATTTTGTTTATTCGTTTATTGAAGATTGAAATTTTTGGGTGAAAATGATTGGTGGTTAAGGTGCTGATTACGATTTAGGGTTTTTGAAGTATCTTCAGGAATCTTCAGATTCAATAAACATGTCATCATCTGAAAAGAAGTAATAAAATTCTTGAGCTACATGTGGGTTTGTTTATAGCAACTGAGTAACCATGGTTTTCTTTGTCTGATCTTAGTTGAGCATCATGGTAGGTGCTTTTCATGTCTACTAGGGTTCTTCAAAGTTTTAATTTCATATCTTTTTTATCTGTGAGGTTGCGTCTAAAAACTGCTGCATATAAAGTGCTAGTTGTTGTGTCCTGTGTGCCAGATAAGTGAAGCATATTTGGTCGGGATTATGTATGAAGGTTTTCCCTTCAAGTCATGATTTTAACTTCTTATTACGTGGAGATTTGGGATGGGAAATATTAGTTTTAAATAGGCATCTGATTGGTGATGCCAACTGAATTGTGATACGAGGCATAGTTGAGTGATTGATTGAATGTGTATCTGATTGTCGCAGCTGCTGATGTATTCTTGTGGAGGAACAAGAAGATATCTGCTAGTGTACTTGGTGGAGCAACCGCTATATGGGTTCTTTTCGAATTGCTTGAGTACCACCTGCTCACTTTAATCTGCCACATTTTGATCCTCTCTCTTGCAGTCTTATTCTTGTGGTCAAATGCAACCACCTTTATTAACAAGTATGCTTTTTCTAATATTAGTACTGCTAACTTATGCTACAAATTATTTGATCATTTTTCTGAAGTTTCTACCATTTTGAAGGAAACCTCCACATATCCCAGAAATCCACCTTCCGCAGGACCCTTTCCTTCAAGTAGCTTCTGCCCTGAGGATTGAAATCAACCGTGCTCTTGCTCTACTGCGGGAAATTGCGTCAGGGAGAGAACTGAAGAAGTTCCTTGGTGTAAGTTTTCCCAGTTCTAGTAGTCTTCCCTGAATGAAAGTTTATTGGACTGTTTCCTGTTACTGGTGTATGTCCGATACTGTGACATTGACCCTTCATTTATCCACCTCTCCTGAAGATGTAGATTGTTTTTTTTTTTGTCCGTACTTGTTTGATTTCACCTCGGATGTGTTGTGGTGGTTTTGGTTTTAGTTTTAATCGATCCATGTATGTTTGCTGCTCCCTTTATTGATCCTGACTTATTATAGAGTATTTAGGTTGTGTTATAGTTTTCTGAGGTATACATAACATAGTAGGATGTGGAGTTTTAGAGTGCCTCTGTTGTTGAGATTTTATCCTGTTGGATTCATGACATTTTGGATTAGTTAAAGCGCTATTTGCCAAGTTTTGTGGTTTCCCCAAATTTGACAGCCCGAAGGATTTATTACATTAGTCTGTTGTAATTTAAGTTGTCTAAAGGTGCTTGTTTCCATTTTCTTCGTCTAAGATAAATCTTTTCTGATCTTGCATGAGCATGAAAGGATAAACATGTATTCTTCAGTGCTTATTCACCTTTGTTTACTTATCCAAACGTGCTCATGTTACCAGGTTGTTGCCGGTTTATGGATCCTCTCTATTGTGGGTAGCTGGTGCAACTTTTTGACGCTGTTCTACATATGTAAGTTCAAAAATTTTCGTTGATACTGTCTTTTCTTTCCTATTTGTTCTTTCACCCAGTACTGATTTATTTTATGATCTTCCTGCGTATGTGCCAGCATTTGTGCTCCTCCACACAGTTCCTGTTCTTTATGAGAAATATGAAGATAAAGTGGATCCTTTAGCTGAGAAAGCAATGCACGAGATCAAGAAGCAATATGCTGTCTTCGATGAAAAGGTTTTGAGCAAAATTCCAAGAGGACCATTGAAAGACAAGAAAAGGGAATAGATGTGGTGTGCTGCTTTGCTGCTAGAGTGCTTTGGGTAGATGCTCCCTTTTCAGATGTGATTGTGCTTTTCTTGTATTAGTCGGAGCTGTGTCTCGTCTTACATATATTTGGGGGTTTATTAACTGGTGCTAGATCTAGAAACAGTTGAAGGATTAGTCTATTAGGTCTGTACGAGTGA
This sequence comes from Nicotiana obtusifolia, assembly GCA_002018475.1. Lineage (NCBI taxonomy): Eukaryota > Viridiplantae > Streptophyta > Magnoliopsida > Solanales > Solanaceae > Nicotiana > Nicotiana obtusifolia. The sequence goes on along the minus strand of MCJB01021698.1, from coordinate 59,684 downwards.
GTATTTGGCTGCAGTTTCTGAACATGTCAGTGTACGAGTTAAAAACTGAAGTTACATTCTGTTTCTCCCACCCCTGTTTGTACTGCCTTTTCTTTTGTCAACGTTCGGATGTTCCAGTCTAATCTGCCTGCCAAGCTTGTCAGGTGGTTTCGTTACTGATAAGTTGGTTGAGTCTAATTTGTGATATTAAGTGGAAATGACGGGTTTTAGTTGCTTATATGTGAAATTGTGATGTTTCACGCAATGCAAGAAGAAAATGTAATTGGAACAATGAAATCCCACCAAACTAACGCAGATTTTATGTCATCTTTGCTGCCGCTAGTGATTGTCCCTTATTAGATTCCTTCCGTCAAACAAAAGTGACTATTACAATGTCATTTGACAATCGTCTCTGATAAAGAACATGTAACAAACAGAAAAGGATGGATCTGCTCCTGCTTAAGAACAGCCATCAGCTTATCCAACAGTCTTCATAACTACATTAAATGCTCCACTGGTCTTTTCCTTTTCTTTTTTTCCACCATTCATTCAAGGGATCTCAGTCCCCCCAGGGTAAAGATGACTCAAGAAAACGTTTCCTTTATGAAAGAATTGATTGAACAAAAGAATTGCAATTATAACATTACAAGGAGAAGCAAAATATATACCTCCTATTAATTACAACAATGCTGTCAGTATCTAGGTAGTCTTGAAATCTGATAATTGGTTTCCAATGGGGTAAGAGGTACTGTTGAGAACTCGGCATCAGAATGCTCAGGGGCCAAGATAACTTGCCGTGAATGTGGTGCCAAAGGGGGTAGGTTATGCTTAGGAGAAGATTGTTGTCTTGGGGAAATAAAGGTAACATCAGAACTATTTGACCTATGTTCTGCCATTGTTCCATCTGCACCCATTGCCTCCTGAAATCCCTTGATTTGATCTCCCGCAATTCCGTTGCCAGCTTCAGCAGCCTCCCTTTTCTCTCTCTCTGTCTCTTTAAGAAGAAAATCAACCCAGAGATCTGCAAAGGACTGCATGACCATCCAGAAGCAAAGCATAAAAACTCAAATTACTGAAACCTATATGCCAGGAACATGTTCAGAGAAATAAAACTAGCTCATTAGATGATATATTCGAATTCCATATACTGCCAAATAAATACGAATACCCTCCACTTTCTCCAGCAAACAATAAAATATTCACAACATATAACCCCCTCATACAGACAAACATTAGAACAGAACAAAAAAGAAAACAAATAAGAAAAGATCAAGCAGCATGAAGATGATATGAAAGCTCACATTAATCAACTTGAAGCTGGGGTTGGGGGAAAAACAAAGATAGCACATCAAAAGTTGACTTACAGATGGCAGACACCATTTCTGGAAGTTGATAAATAGGATGAATGAGTAATACTAGAGACGTGGAAAGGTAACACGCAAATGTCATTTCTATTAGACGGCCATTCCAGGTGACAGTCTCAACTTGACAGGGCACATTGTAAAGTAAAAGACAGGAATTTAAAAGATTTACCTGATCAGATGCCGTACTAGAAGGTGCTGAACTTCCACCCAAGATGCCACCTACTAGTCGCCCAGGGAGACCCAAGACACCCCGGACAACACCTTTACCAGATCCTTGTTGAGCCATGCCTATCCTCTGCTTGTCTTCATCAGAAAATCCTAACATACGGACCATAAGATCCAAAACCTAGAAAGATGGAAAGATATAAATACATGCATCAAACAGAAACCTTTTCTCCTTCTATTGATCCAACAATTCTTCCACTATGGTCAAGATGTGTTTGCTCTTAATTAAGTCGCTCAGGGTCCTCAATTACATGCATAAATGTTTCATATCTTCTTCGTTTATGCCTCCTTAATTAAAAACTTCAAATGATTATGGGGTCAGCAAGATGGAATCTTTAGGATAAAAAGTGAGTTTTCTGGTTGATTTGTCTCTTCATTCTTTGTTTTTGCGACCGGGTGAGATTTTTGAAACTTCCATAAAAAAGAACAGCCTGGTGCACAAAGTATCGCGCGTTCACATGGGGGACCGGGGAAGGGCCGCACTCCAATGTCGAACAAATAAATAGCCAATAACTAGCATGAATGGGCGCAATGGGTTAAGTATTCATTCCCCAAGCCCTCACCTGACTCAACTTGTAAGCAAATGACTATACCTCTCTGCTATGATTCCTTTGGAAGTAAGTCACCAGTAACTTGATCACAATCCGCCTGTATATGACAAAATCGAGGTTTAAAATATTTCAAACTATTGTAAGGTATCTAGTAAACAAATGTTACAGCAACTGTAATTTTATACGGACTGAGTAGGAGAGAGATGACGACAGAGGATAAGGGCCTAAAAATTGGACAGTGAGGCTTGTTTTCTTTGACTATGGAAAGAAGCAGCACGATGTAGAATCTAAATTCTAAGATCAGAATGTTCATGGGAGGAATGCCAAGAATACTAATGAGGAACCTAGAATCTAAATACTGTTTCATGACCGATGCATGAAAAATCAATGTGACTTCATGAAATTGCAACTGCTAATCTCATATATTACTAGATAAATAGCAGATTATAGATGCATATGACAGCATTCTTCCATCTATTGCCTTGTTGATCTTATTTCTGTATGATATTACTTTAATTTTTGCAGCAAAAATGAAAGGTCTAATGATTAGAGGGTCTCCATATACCAAACTAATAGAAGTGGTGGCAAACCTTCTATATAATTTTCTCAAAGTACTGGCATGATCTTCGTAGATAAGTTGATTATTTAAACAGGTGTAAGTATCATTTTGTTCCCATCTCCACGTTTAGCAGAAAAAAATTGAACAGGCAAAAAGATACTGTTGACTATGATCCCACACGTATTTTAGCTTTCGTAGCTGATATATTTCGATGTTAAAATCATGAGACAAATTTCATGAAGGATACGAGATAAAAATCCAAACTTTCATGGTTTAACAAAGTCTCACCTGTCAACATAATTATCAGAATCCAGTGACATCCTATTCAGCCTGGTCATGCTCTGTTCAAGAGCTCGTCGTAGCTTTTCATTGTCTTGCTCAAGCTTACTTATACGGCCCTTCCCTTCAGAAAGTCTTCTCTCCGTGTCTGAAAGCTTCACCAACACCTCTTCTTTCTCCTTCTTGAATGTTTCTGACTCATTGTAAGCATCCTGATGGAAGCATAAATCAATCTTTAGAAAGAGAATAATAGAAAAAGAGAGCGAGAAGGTTGGATCAAGTTATGCAAATGACCATGCTCCCAAATTAGCTCTAACAATGCACAAATTACAAGCTTTTGGTATGCCTATGATATTATAGTAAGTAATGAAACATATAAAGCTAAAAGATACCCTTTTTAAGTTTTAATTCATGTTATATCAGATGTTTGATAAAGCACATCTTCAGTTCACATGCTCTCCTAAGGGCTATGATATTATAAGAAGCAATGAAGCATAAAGGTTACACAACTTCAATACTAGATCAATTCATATGTTGTTCAGAGATGATACTTCAATTTTCAGTGACCACACCGGAGACAATTGACAAACTTAAACCAACCTACAGTGTAGTTCAAACCTAGGGCTTTGAATTAGAGTCCGAAGTGTGAACTTATCATGGAATGCTTTACCAATATCCAGACGCTTGCTGACTGCATTAGTTGACAAGTTTCATACCTTGCTCAATTTCTGAATGTTATTCCAAGTTCAAGAGTAAGGAGGTGCAGGCCTCTATCATTGAAGAAGTCGAACAGAAACTTGCTAGGAAGAAGAACTACTTGTCTAGGATAAAGTAATTTTGATTGAAGCTTCGCTCTCTAACCGATCAGCCTACAGTTTCTCTCCATTTCATGTGCCAGTGAATATAATTGGGAACTGTCTTTGGGATGGCATTGAGGGAGCAAAGAAGTACCATCTGGCCTGATGGAAGAAAATGGGGCAGCTGAACTCTTTTAGGTTGTTTTAGCATCAAGGATTTCACATTCTTTAACAGAGGTTGAAGGAGAGAACAGATTTGGCAAGTTTGCTATTGAACCTGATCATTTTGAGAAAGTTTATTGTTAGTAAAATGGCAGAGATGACATTGATTGGTTCACTAGACCAATTTCTTCAGCTTAAGGAGTTCTTTGTGCAGGTCATCGATGAAAGTAAGATTTAATTTTCACCAGCGAATTTGCTTTTGCGTGATGTTTGGTGTTGTTACAGCTTTTAAAGAAGTCTTTCCTGCTATTTTCAGCATTCACATACAAAAGAATAGAAATGTGGCAGATTTTCTAACTTAAAACCATACTGGTATTGTTTGAAGCATTCATTTTCAACCACCACTTGAAGATTGGGGAATGGAGCAGGTGAATGAATTGTTTCACAAAGTTGCAAAGTGTCACTATTCTGCAAGTATTGCCGATAAAATCTTCTGGAGTAAAGAAAGAGGATGCATCTTTTTGTCAGGTCTTACTACAACAGTATCAGCCATAAAGCTAGAACTAATGTTCATTGGAAGTTTATTGCTCTACGGTTCCAAATGAAGTGGCGTTTCAGCCAGGTTTGCAGAGCTCAATGTGACTTCTTCTACTGCCTCACTAAAAGATTGCTTTGGAGCTATGGCACTTATATGGGTCTATCGAATTATTAGAGCTAATATTATTTATCAGCCAAGTCTGAAGATCAACAACATCAACAACGACCCAGTAAAATCCCAGTAGTGGGGTCTGGAGAGGATAGTGTAACGCAGACGTTACCTCTACCCCGAGGGAGTAGAGAGGCTGTTGATAGACCCTCGGCTCAAGAAGACGAAAAGAGACGATATATTAGTACCATCAACAGAAACCAAAGAAATAATAACAGCATCATAAAAGCCAGAAAATAGATGAAAACAATAACAATACCTAGTAAATAGGCCTGACACTATAAAACGACGGAGTAGTGAGAACACAACATTAATCACTAGCAGTCTAAGACAAAAATCCTATCAGACTAGCCTCACATGCCACGACCCTACCGTACAACCCTAATACTCGACCTCCACAGCTTCCTATCAAGGGCCATATCCTCGAAATTTGAAGCCACGTCATGTCCTGCCTGATCACCTCTCACCAATACTTCTTACGCCGCCCCTACCTCTTCTCGTGCCATCCAAAGCCAGCCACTCACACCTCCTCACTGGTGCATCTAGGCTTCTCTAGTCTTATCCACCTTCATGCGCCCGCACATCCACCTCAACATCTTCATTTCTGCTACTTTTATATTCTGGATATGTAAGTTCTTAACTGGCCAACACTCAGCCCCATACACTATGGCCGGTCTAACCAGCGCTCCATAAAACCTACCTTTGAGTAAAGATGGCACTTTCTTGTCACACAGGACTCAGATGCTAACCTCCACTTCATCCACCCCACCCCAATACGGTGTGTGACATCCTCGTCGATCTCCCCATCCCTTGGATAACCGACCCTAGGTACTTGAAACTGCCTCTACTGGGGATGACCTGTGATTCAAGCCTCACGTCCATGCCCGCTTCCCTCAACTCGGCGTTGAACTTGCACTCCAGGTATTCCATCTTGGTCCTGCTCAGCTTGAAACCCTTAGACTCAAGGGCCTGTCTCCAAACCTCCAGCCTCTCGTTAACAGCGCCTCGCGTCTTATCAATCAGAACTATGTCATCAACTAATAACATACACCATAGCACCTCCCCATGAATATGGTGTGTTAGTGCGTCCATCACCACGGCAAATAAGAATGAATTGAGCGCAGATCCATGGTGTAACCCCATAACAACCGAAAATACCCTGAGTCGCCTCCTACTGTCCTAACCCGAGTCTTAGCTCCATCATACATGTCCTTAATCGCCCTAATGTAGGCAACCAACACACCTTTTGCCTCCAAGCATCTTCACATAACCTCCCTAGGAACCTTGTCATACGCTTTCTCCAGGTCAATAAACACCATGTACAGATCCTTCTTCCTATCCCTGTACTACTCCACCAACCTCCTAATAAGGTGGATAGCTTCCGTAGTAGAACGACCCGGCCTGAACCCAAACTGGTTGACGGATATAGACATTGTTCTCCTTACCCTCACTTCTACCACCCTCTCCCAAACTTTAATAGTATGGCTCAGTAGTTTGATATCCTTATACTTGTTACAACTCTGGATATCACCTTTGTTTATATACAACGGAACCACCGTACTCCACCTCCACTCATCCGGCATCCTCTTCATCCTAAAAATTAACATTAAACAGTCGAGTCAGCTACTCCAAGCCTGCTCTTCCCACACACTTCCAAAATTCTACCGGAATTTTGTTTGGCTCGGTCGCTCTGCCCCTACTCATCTTACGCATAGCTCCCACGACCTCCTCAACCTTAATGCGCCTACAGTACCCAAAGTCACAGTGACTCTCGGAATGCTCCAAATTACCTAGCACAATATCTCAATCCCCTTCTTCATTCAGAAGTTTATGAAAGTAAGTTTGCCATCTCCTCTTAATCTGGGCCTCACCCATCAATACTCTACCGTCCTCGTCTTTGATGCACCTCACTTGGTCCAAATCCCGAGCCTTCCTCTCTCGCTTTGGCCAGCCGGAATAACTTCTTCTCCTCGCCTTTGTCCCCCACTTCCTCGTGCATACGACCAAAAGCCGCAGTCTTAGCCTCCATGACCGCCAGCTTAGCCTCCTTCCTAGCTACCTTATACCTCTCCATGCTCGCTCTCCTCTCCGCCTCGCTTGTGCTCCCTACTAACTTCAGGTACGCAGCCTTCTTCGCTTCCGCTTTACCTTGGACCACTTCATTCCACCACCAATCGCCTTTTTGCCCGTCAGAATAGCCCGTCAAGACCCCTAACACCTCTCTCCCAAGTCTGAAGGACCTTGTTTTTGGCAGCCGTTGCGCGTTGTTATATCTTTGAATTATTATTTTAAAAAAAGCTTTTAGTGCATAAGTATATATTTGCTAAAGAAAGTCTTCCAAAATAGGAAAAACTATCTTGATTTTTCTTCTAGTTTTCAAATAAAATACCATATTCAATCCATGTTAAGTCATTGTATAAGAACACTGCATGGAGGTATGAATTAACCAACCTTTCATTCAAATAGATGTACTCGAAATAATAATTTACTCTCTTCTAGGAACACATTGAAACCATAAGCAACCGGGCACCAAAATGGAATATACCTTCAAAAGCCCTGAAAGTTTATGCGATTCCTCCTTTGCCATTGTCAATTCTTCTCCAAGGCGTTCCTGGACATATCAAAATTGTAAATGCGAAAATAATGCACAAATTAGAAAGAAAAATTGGTTTCAGAGAATTATCTGTTTGTTTTGCAGCATAATAGAAAGATACTATACCAGAGCCCCACTCTTCAGACAGGGAGAATAGATAAAAAAGAATTACCTTGGCTTCAATCTCGGCATAGTATTGGCCAAGTGCAGTTTGTAGATTAAGGACTTCAACATTTTGGGCTTCTATTGTGCTCAAACAGTTGGCTAATTTATTATTTAGCTCATTGATTGTATCCTTCGACTTCTTTAATTCATTATCATTAAGGGTTTTGACATCTTCTTGACTTGCAATTGCTTGCTTAAGAGCTTTCTCCAACTGCAATATTTGAGCTCGTTGATATTCGTTATTTTGACGTAGTTCTTCAATAATCTGGCTGTCCTCATCCATCTTTTCTGATTCTTCCATTTCCTGCAAGCAGAGCAGCATGAATTACTATTTTCTACTTCGCCGTAGAAGGCTTATCCCAATTCACTCACATATATTCTTTACAGTAATTAAGAAATGGTGTCACATTGGATGTTAATTTGCACTACTCTAAACTAAGTTAACTAGGAGAGACTAAATCATCATCCACAAATACAGATAAATGAATGCAAAGTTAACATTGGGCATTAAGACATACACAACATCCCAGTAATTAAGAAATGGCATCACATTGGATGTTAATTTGCACTACTCTAAACTAAGTTAACTAGGAGAGACTAAATCATCATCCACAAATACAGATAAATGAATGCAAAGTTAAATCAATTATAACTTGACATGTATCTGGAACAATAATGAGACATAAGTTGAAAACAGATTAATAGTTAATTTCTAGTTGATAAAAAGTCACTCCTCAAGGTGGTGTAGAAAACGAAGAAACCTGTACACATTGATGAGCAAATATGGCGGTCACTAGCCAGATGAGGGAAAAACTTGTCAAGAAAAAGAAGAAGTCCAGTGAGGGCTTAAGAGTCAAACAGCAATGTGGGCAAAAGTATACATACTCCATCCACATTAATGACAAAGAAATTGACATTGGGTCAACCTCACAAACTAGCTCATAAGGGGAAGATTGTACAAGACCATATAAAGAGTCCAATACTCCTATCTCCAACCAATGTGGGATATTCAACCTCTCCCCCCTCCCCGCATGCCTAGGCCTGGCAACTGCAGCATGGACAATATAAGACAGGCCCAATATCGAGTAAATGAAGAATTGGGACGGGCCTAGCATTGATACCATGATAAAGAAATGGAGCTTGGGCCTAACTCAACCTCAAAAGCTAACTCATAAGGTGAGGATTGCCTAGGACCATATAAAGAGTCCATACTCCATCCCCAACTGATGTGGGATATTCAACAATTAATATCCTATAACAGCATGAATTCATGGATGTAAACAGGATTAGAATATAAAGATGATCTGACATTGACAAGAAATCTGAATCCAACCAGAAAAGGCCAAATCTGCAAAAACACTCTGCAATCTGCACTGCTATTGATTAACAGTATTGTATAGAGAAAATGTCACCCCCCAAAAAAAAAAACTCCTGAATTCCCCTCTAGCAGCTCAAAAAATATACACTCATTAAGTATTAGTTAACCTTCTCAAGTAAATGCTGCTTAAGACGTTTCAGTTCTTGCAGTGCTTTGTCCCTTTCCCGGCGTGTTTCCTTCAATTCATTCTCCAAATTTTGCAAAGACAACTTCATTTCTTCCTTTTCGGGAAATACCTCCAAAGGATGCACCTTCTAAAATAAAATAGTAGATTAGACAATACATATAATTAATAAATTAAATTAGACAGTAAGGTATTGAAGACAGTTATACCAAAAAGTTGAAAGAGTGAGTTGAAAGTTATGAAACAAACCCACCTCAGTTATACCATTGATGTTACTTCTATCAGCTGAAGAAGCACCAGCTGCTGAAGCTTCTAATTTATCTTTCTCGGTCTGCAAGAGAGAATGTCAAGGCATGTCTCACTTCAAGATTTGCTATATTGAGAATGAAGAAACTATAAAAAGCACTTGAAATTTCTCAGTGCCATATGCAAAGAGGAAGAGACTCATAAATGGCAGAAAAAGATATTAAAGCACATATCATCTGAAGGTCACTAAGGCTCTATTACGCCACAACACTAACCTTAAGATTACTGTTTTCTTTCTGCAGTGTTTCTATAACTCTTCTCAAACCGTCTATTGCTTCATTTGATTCATCGTTCTCTCTTTCATGAAGCTCCATTTGCAACTGTTTTAATTCAGATACTTTATGAGACAGCTCAGTACGAATTTTTGTCATCTCCACAGCCATCTGAGATCCAATTTACAGAGAAAAGGAAATTATACCAGTACGACAGCGGAAGCAGGATTCAGTAAGGCATGCAGAAACAAGAAGTCAAAGACCATGAGCACAACTTAGCAAAGAGTACAATAATGTTTAGCGAAGCAAGAAAAATTGGGATACACACGCGCTTGCTCATCCTGTCGTGCGGGAAGATATATATAGGACTAACCAAACACTTATGTTACGCAGTACAGAAGACACAAAGATGACAAAAGATATTGGTATACTCTACTAGATGTAAAGTACATAGCCAGCCACCAGTCACATAATTTTCTCCTCTTTGATGAATAGCCTCCAATTAAATAATTTAAACACAGTAAATCTTTCATGAAGATGTAAGTCTACATAAGCTAAAACATCTTTCACCTTTTTGAAGGTGACCAACTCTAATTTGTCTTTGATTGATTGACTACAAGATGGATTATTACCAAGTATAGTGACTGCTGATAAACAACTCAAAGGCCAAGCTAACCAAGATACTAGTGAAGACACCTGATATGCTCCAATGAGATCAGATAAGATCAAGCCATCAAAGCAATAAAAATGAAAAAAGAAACAGTAAAAATATAAAAACACTTAATAAAATAGAAAAACTTCACAAGTTGAATACTGAAATATATTACTCTATCAAATTATGACTATAGGATGTCAGAAGGCCACTATGCATCAATACATAAAAGCACAAGGTTAGCACTCACTTTATCCTTTTCTACTTTTAAAGAGTTCAGCTCTTGTTGGAAAGTCGAGCCCAGCTTCTGCTCCTCTAAAAATGAAAGAGGTTTCAGACTACATAATCAATTGAACCATTTGAAAATTATAAAAGCCATATTCATAAGTAGTTAAATACCTTGTAACCTAGTTTGCATATTTGCCAGCTCGGTCCGTTCTTTATTAAGTTCCATTTCCAGTTGTTTTAACTGCAACTCATGAGATGCCTGCATGGCTGAAAGATATTTATTTTTCTCTTCCAGCAAGTCCGCAAGCTCCTAGAAGCATTAACATATTTCAGTTAAGTTTCTTAATCAAAGATAGAATCCAGTAACAAGGGACAAAAATGGAGCTAGAAAAAAAATAAAGCCAAGCGTTTGAACTCATTATATTTCCAAAACCTCTTTTATTTAGCATTAGTGCCTGCGAAAGGGACAAGTAAAGGACATCGAATCCTGTAAATTTCTCTCCTTATCCCCAATCAAATATCCTAGTGTAATTTGCTAAGCTTATAAGATATGAGTTAACCTACTTGATGTTAAGTGGAACATATAGGATCCATATTTAACCCTTTTAAGGACATGAATGTTAGTGTAAAAGCAGATCATAAATTTTGGCTACTGCCTACTAATGTCCAACAAGCATAAAAAATGCAAATGTTTACTTTTAGCAACTCTCTACAGTATGAGGGATACAGTAGCACAACTCGACTGTTGTGCAAAGCAATGACTCCTTCCTATCCATGATAATGAACATCATTCTTTTTATTGATTACAGTGCACATTAAATCTAACCAGTCCACTTAAATACCAGATATTTTGTCAGCGGCAAGGTTCGAACCAGTGACGTGAGCCTAAACCACACATCACGTGTTGCGCTCTTACCACTTGATCAAAGCCCCGGGGGTGACAATGGGCATTATTCTAAACGCCCACATTAAAGGCTGACCTGATAAGTAGCTCATTATAAAGGGGGAGAAAATGTAGGCTATTTACCTTTTCATTGCCAAAACTGGTTCCATTGCTTAGTCCGTCCTGCTTCAGAGAAAACCCATTGTTTGCTCGGCTTCCAAAGGAACGGTTAGCTATAGCTTTACTTTGGCGGTTTGGAGATTGATCATTGCTCCCCTAAACAAACCCAGATAACATCAGGTGCAGACTACATGCGTTAAAAATATAACCCACCAATATACCTCATAATTAGCAGTAATCACCATTCTCAAAATCATTTTACTTTCATAGAAATCTTTGTAGGTAAACGTCATGCGAGTATACAGAGGATATTTTTGGTTGAGGATGGGAAGATAAGCAACACTAAGGCTACAGAGAAGACAATTAGCTCAGACCATTCAATAACTTGGCTTTCAGAATAAAAGGTAACATAACAATGTTTTCAGCAACTAGCTGTAATCAGATAATCACTTAAAATCCATCAACTGTATGGATATCCAGAAAATCATTAAATATGTAAGCAACAGAATGATTATGCTTGATTGGGGGGAAAAAGCAACAGAAATAATTATTAAATAAAAAAACTTTATTTATGGAATAATTACCTTATGCGTGTTTCTAGATGCACTCAAGGGGGAACTTGATTGTAGACTTTGCTTCAATGATCCATTTTCTTCATTTAACCTTGAAATTTGATCCTGCAGAAGTGACTTTTCAAGTTGTAAAAAATTGGAAATAAATGTCGGCATACAGTTGAAGATCATGATTTGCACACATCAAGTAGCATAACTACAAAGTTCAAACCACATGTTTATGGAACATCACAGAGTTTTTGACCAAAATCATCCCTATTGATTCACCCCCACTTTAACGACATTCTTATAATATTTCATTTAATCGAAAACATCCTGAAGTTTTCCAAAACTGACCAAAAACATCCCCCTTAAATTTTTCATCCGCTTCAAATGGAGCTTATTGTTTGTCATGTAACTACCTGTTACTTTCTTTTTTCCAGACAAACTCTTCCTTCTTTCGAAAACAGACATCCTAAGGTCTTCCTCCAGCGAGATGAATAGGAAAGCCAAGAAATGGCAATGCGAGAGAGAGTTAAACTCCAGAAAAACTCACCAAATTGGGCTAGGTAGTTGACTACATGATGAGAATAGAGCTAAGATTTTCCCTGCACCTGAACCACTGGCCTGATCCTTCAATGACGGACTCAGAAAGGAGACTGTGTTACTCTCCACCCAACTGGGTGGATATACTGCTGGTTATGTTATCTATTCATGGATTGCCTAAATCTCTAAATTAGAAGTGAAAGAGATTACAAGGGATTATGTTAGAGGGGATTAGGCGATGTTATTGCTGAAGGCAGCAGTGAAATGTCTATCGTATGTCACTCATGCAGATCCCACAAGGACTCCATCCATGCAACTCTAAAAGAAACTTGGTGTCTTGTTTCCAATTGGAGAGACTTGTGGAGGGCTATTTACTATTTTGATTGAAATGCCTATAGAATATATTTGGATTTTGACATGAAATAAATAGAGGATTCCTAGTCTTCCTGGATTCTGCAGCCAACTCATAATTCTTTTATGTGCATCAGATATTGCTAACTTTCCTCGCAAACTGTTAGATAGTTGTGTAAATAATCCTAATACCATATGTAGTAGAAGTAGAATATGTATAATATACAGGGTTCATTGTATCAGTGTGAATAGGTCAATAATATAATTTATCTCACATGGTATCAGAGCGTGAGTGAGACATATCCAGGAAAGTTAGACAACCACCGCGCGTCAATTTCCGACAACTTTCTAGGGCAGATTTACGGCAAATCAATTTCTATTGGTGTTGTGTAAAAACCAACACCACCACAAGGTCCCCCAACAAAAATCTCCGGCAACTGACAGCTCACGCGCTCTCACGCGCCGTTGGAGGTCAAATTTTTCCGGCGAGATCTACTTGACACGCCGGCGCGTGGAGCCTCTCGGAGCTTTTTCCGGACACTTTTTTTAAAAATTCTTTGGGAAAGTGTGATCGCCCATCAATTCCGAGTCTGCCCATACTATTTTCTTTTTATTCCGATCACTTTGAATATTTTCCGGCAACTACAATCCTTTTTTTTGGCAGGAACAGTGTTGTGGAATTTTCTGGTTATTTTCCTGACTAATTGAAGCTGGTTATTGATTTGGTTGATTAGAACTCACTTCAATCTAATAATGTCTCTCAATTTAGATGCTTTTGGCTCAAAAAACAGTGGAGTTGGAAATTCAGCCTTTATGATTACTTCTGAGCCCCTACTTTGGAGTTCAAATTATTTATCTTGGGCTTCGTCTGTCGAGTTGTGGTGTAAAGGTCAAGGTGTTCAAGATCAATTAATCAAAAGGCTAGTGAAGGAGATGAAAAAGCCAAAGCACAGTGGGAAAATTATATTATTGACCTATTAACAATGATACGATGAGCCTTATATACAATACATACTTTACTCCTACTACATATGGGATTAGGACTATTTACACATAACTATTTAACACTCCCCCTCAAGCCGGTGCATACAAATCAATTTACCGAACTTGTTACATATGTAACTAATACGAGGACCATTAAGGGACTTGGTGAAAATATCTACAAGCTGATCATTCGACTTCACAAACTTTGTAGCAATATCTCTCTGACGAAGTGACAATCAATCTCAATATGTTTAGTTCTCTCCTAGAACACCGGATTTGATGCAATATGAAGGGCAGCTTGATTATCACACACAAGTTCCATCTGGCTGATTTCACCAAATTTCAACTCTTTGAGCAACTGCTTGATCCAAACTAGCTCACATATTGCCACAGCCATTGCTCGATATTCTGTTTCTGCACTAGATCGAGCAACTACATTATGTTTGTTGCTCTTCCAAGAAACCAAATTACCTCCTACTAAAACACAATATCCAGACGTAGAACGTCTATCAGAAAGTGATCCTGCCCAATCAGCATATGAGTACCCAATGATCTGCTCATAGCCTCGATCCTCAAACAAGAATCATTTGTCTGGAGCTAATTTTATATACCGAAGAATGCGGACAACCGCATCCCAATGACTATCACATGGAGAATCCATAAATTGACTCACAACACTCACAAGAAAGAAAATGTAAGGTGTAGTCACTGTAAGGTAATTTAATTTACCAGTCAGCCGCCTATATCTTGTGGAATCGCTAAGAGGCTCCCCCTGTCCTGACAGAAGTCTAGAAATCGAATCCATCGAAATGTCAATAGGTCTCCAACCTATCATTCCTGTCTCCTCAAGAATGTCCAAGGCATATTTCCGTTGTGAGATCACAATACCTGAGCTAGACTGAGCGACCTCAATACCTAGAAAATACTTTAACCTGCCCAGATCCTTAGTCTAAAAGTGCTGAAAGAGATGTTGCTTCAACTTAGTAATATCATCCTGATCATTGCCGGTCTCATTCTCCACAATTGTAAATTATTCCTCATATCATGTGCTTTTATTTCTTTATCTCCCTCCCTCAAATTTTTCATCATTAATCAGTCAAAACCCCTATTTTCAAACAATTTTAGCTGTGGAATGCAAAATATTCAATTTGATTACATTGTAAATTTGTTTTTTTTAAAGCAAAAAAAACCTTTTTTTAAGTTACAGCCTAGGGGTACTTCAACAGTGTTTTCAGCAAGAAGTAAGGTTTTTTTCTTTTTGATGATTGGAAAATCCGTCTGGGGCCAATCCTTAGGACCAACCGCAGCCTTTGAAACTCAGGGATAGTATACTCGCTTCTCTACCCTTCTCCACTTAAATACCAAGCTTAGTTTGCATGGAGCATATTCGAACTTGTGACTTAAGTCATAAGTCCCTCAAACTTTGCCACTTGAACTAAGTTCCTACGGCAACAAGATTCCGGGTTTTTATTCGGTAAAGGAGGGAATGAATGAAAAGAAGGGTTTGTGGGA
Organism: Nicotiana obtusifolia; assembly: GCA_002018475.1. Lineage (NCBI taxonomy): Eukaryota > Viridiplantae > Streptophyta > Magnoliopsida > Solanales > Solanaceae > Nicotiana > Nicotiana obtusifolia. The sequence continues at coordinate 44,457 of MCJB01021698.1, read as the reverse complement.
AAAATATGACAAAACAGAAAAAAGAGAAGTAGCACATGGAAAACAACAAGCTCCATTATAAGTGGAAGACAACATAACATAAGGATGGTTTTGTTCTATTTTGGAAGATTTACAGGATGTTTTTCTATTAAGTAAGATATTTTATGAATGTAGTTAAAGTTAGAATGAAACAATAGGGATGGATTTAGCCAATACTCGAATATCAAAAATAGTCACCATACTATATGACTATATGGGGTCATTGTTTCTAAGCAAGAAACAATATCATGATTATTTTCTTTCCTAAAGAAGATATTACATTACATTGGGCCCTCAGCAATGTCCCAATGGGTCCGAATGGGCTGTATTGGACCATCAAATTCAAGTAAGGAAGAGTTGATAACTCTGAGTACCAATAGAATTTGAAGTCACAAGCATGACACCACTCCTAAAACTTGCCCAACTACTGTATAAGATATCATGTCAAGCTGGAGGAAAAAAAAAAGTTACCTCTTTTTCTTTCAATAAAGCTGCATAATTAACTGATAATGCCTTGATTTCAGCCTCAGATTCTTTAAGTCTCTTAATTTCAATTTTGTATTTCGCTATCTGCAACACAAGCAAATCAAACATGCCCGATTAATTACATGTCCACCTTATGAACAGGACAAAGAACTTTTAAACAACCAAAGGTTACCTTAATTTCAATTCTGCCACAACAAAATTAGACTCCAAGCAAAGTTACCTTTTTAAACATAAATGTTCTCATTTCATCTTTTTGGTAATTGATGATATGAGTTGAGCTTAAAAAAAAATGAGGATTCATATCGCCGACCCCAACTTGTTTGAGACTGAGGCGTAGTTGTTGTTGTTTTTATTCATTTCAGCCCTGTCCTTTCCTCAACTAGAGTAAATTGTCGTGTCAATCTATTGCATTAACTACTCGTCACAACATTGAAAGGAAAGGCTATTTTCTTCTTCTTTTTTGTTTCCCACCCGGCATCTAGGACCCGTTTTGGGATCCGACTAATCAAAAACTACCAAGAACTCTGATGAAATAGCATTTAAAGATAACAGCTAGGACAGATAAACTAATGCAATAATTTCACCTACCCATCAATATTTTATACTAAATTAGTTTATAAGTGACAAAATCATCTTCTCAGAAAGAATAATAGAATTTTTGAAGGCAAGCATAGCAACATACATAGCCTTAAACATAAATGTATTTTTTCGCTAGCTTTTTGGTGCAACCTGGCCTTTGTTAATGATGTGGATTCCCGGTTAGAGATGAATGAGGCCTTGCAAAATACGTGAATTTTTTATTCACTATCTTAGTGCTGTTGCACCATTTATAAAAAATTACCATTACTTATCAGCAAAAAAAAAAAAAAGTGACAAAATAATCCAACTTTAGATCTATCGCAACATTTTGTCTGCATTATTTCACCTTACTTATCAATTTTTACAACCTGAATCGGTTTTAGAATCACTAAAGTGACAAAGCAATCCAACTTTAAAGCTATTATAGCCTCCGATGAAACTAAATGTTCTTAATCAATAATTTCTTTTTAAATATCTAATAAACGACAACCCTAAATGAGAAGAATCTGGTTTTGGAGCGTTATTCAGCATCCTAACATTACCCTCGCCAATCAATCCATTTCTAATGAGCTTATATATCTCTTCTTTCAAATAACTAACATATAAACCATCAACATAACATGAAAATGTAATGAGAACATAGTTTTAGCTCAATGCATTCATCTGTAGACCTCCCAATGCTCTTTCATGCAACACACAATATCAAAATCAATCAACTACCCAATCACTCTCAGATTAGTTATGCTCGAATATATGAATCCTCTAATGCGAATTTCGCTCTATTCAGGTAGCACTTGCCTAGTAGAGATATCATTACAAATTCATACAGTTAGACTATATTCACATTTAGTCTTCGACCTACCACAGCTCTCCTTTAAACTAACTCTGGAGTCTGGACAGTCCATGCTTAGTGAAGCTCACATGGATAGAGTCTCCACCAATATAAAGCAAACTCAAGATTATCAACTTTACACAATGTGCAAATAACTAAACCTACTTAGTCCTCCATTTTGAAATTCAAAAGCCGACTCCCTTTCAGGTAATACAGGGTTAATTGTGTGGTAGACGTGTGTCACAAGTTCGAATCCTATTGAATCCTCTGTTTAGGTTCATTGCATTCTGATACTTAATAAATAAATAGATATTCTCTAAAATACCTCTGGGTTGTGAGCAGAACCGAAACCATTGGCGATTGGGGAATGATATGTCGGCGACTTGGAATGACCGAAGCTTCTAGAAATTCTCCGATCAGATATAGAATTATTCTCCGGTCGATCACCTGAACTGTAAGCCGAAAGCTCTTCGTCGTCGTCGTCGTCGTCATCATGAATTTCAAGAGCGATCCTATTGAGATTCTCCTTAAAATTCTCAATTGAACTCCACATCTTTCAACCCCGCTGCCCAGAATTTATCTTCGAATAAGTTCAGACAAATAATCTGAATGGCAAGATTTAGGGGTTGGAGAAGATCTTTCTGTTACAAATTAGAGGGAAGAAGAACAAAATGGGGCCTATTTTGCATTTGTTCAGAGTTTATATGGTAGATCTGGAAAAGAAAAAATTACAATCAAGTTTATATTGTTTCGCCATCATAAAAGCAACGTGTTTTGAAATTTAATTACGCGTCAGTCAGATGCAAACCCATATTTTTTTACTTTTTTTCCCCTTAGTTGCAAACCAATTGGTAGATCGTGCACAATTTGTCAACTTTTCTAAAATGTAGAAACTACCCCCAGGTCTTTTATTTTTCTGTAGTTAACTTTTACAGATTTTCAGTTTTCGGGCAATAATTTTATCTTTTCCTTAAAATCAAAGTAATATAAATCAATTTAGAGAACTTTCAATTGAATAAAGAATATAAGAACATTTGAAGTCATATTAAATGAATCGGGTTGAAACACATAATGATTTTATAAGTGTTATTGACAGATTGAAACACATAATGGTCGGATTAATATTATTGGTAGAAGTATAAAATACGATATTATCCATCATACCATAAAAGTACAAATAAAATCTCTAAATCGCAACAAGTAATTTGAATATTAGCTCATGAATAAATCTTTGCAATTATGTCGTACTAATGATCAATTGTGAACAGTCATTTTTTACCCATAAAACGGTACAATTGAATTTATGCGTGATTATAGACAAGCGAATCGATTTGACCTTAAAATGATAAATGGATTAAACAAGAATGTAAGACTTAACCTTGAAATCGAGATAAAATAGTAGAAATCTTGTTCCGAGAGCGGAGCTTCCGGAGTCAGTAATGACAATGTAAATAAGCAAGAAAGTAAAATGTTATTGAGCTTTTAACAGAGTGTAATGTATGCTTGTCAGAAAATTTGTGTCCCCTACAATGATTGTAGAGCTCACTATTTATAGTTGCACCTAGGGAACAAGGTCCTAGGATCAAGTCCCTCTTTAATGACAATTATGAGGGTCATTGAAGAATGAGTGACGGTAGGCAGTGAATGTCATATTCTCTATAACGGATCACGTGCTTAATGCTGTAGAATATTGTCCATTAAATACTATCGGGTGACAAGCATTTAATTCACCTTTGTGTATACCATTTACTTCGATAACAAACGAGGTTGCTGCCTTCGGACCTGATTATCTTCTGTCTTCGGCTCCACATGTCACTTTATCGTGCGAGCATTAAATATGAGCATATTTTACCCTATACATATAGTCCCCCTGCTTTCCGGTGGCATAGCTTTGTGTCAATGGGAAGTTGGTAAAGATACCTTTCTTGGTGGAAAATTCTCTGACCTCCTCCGAAAAGTTTTTGACGGTTAATTAGACGCACGTCTTTCCGCATTTAATGCCCCAAACACGCGGTATCTCACGATATAGCAACACTTTTGCCAGTTATCGAGGTAATTATGGTCACGATTTTTGCCGCATATTCCTTTACTTGTATGCATCAAAACTTCTTCATTTGCACTTCGTAATTTTCCAAACTCTCTCAAACTTTCTTTACTCAACTCTTACTTGTCTTCAATTTTCTCTAATCTTCTTCTTCATCAATAAAATAAAATAAAATAAATAAATAAAAAAACCTTCTCTCCCTTCTAATAACAATGACCTCTTCTTCCAGAAATCCCGACTCCTCAAAGAACAAAAGTAGTGCTTATGATGCTGCTCCCCCATGGTGAGCACCATTATTCCAAGGAAACTCATCACAACTAAGGACTTCGAAGAGAAGTATCCTTCCGCTAACCCTCGCACATGGGCTGTTGGCGTGTATCCTTCATCCATCAGTCATTCCAGCATTCCTGCTATGAAGGAAGATTGTCGTTGCCATGATTTGAACATCATCGCTCCTGACCTGACAGAGCGGATATCCTTACCCAAGAAGGGTTTCACGTATTTTTACACGTATCCCTTCACTTTGGGATCGTTCTCCTTGAGCGGGGAGCTTGACTCCGTTATTGTGGAGCTTTGCATCCGTTACCAGGTATGCTTGACTCTGTTATCGTGGAGCTTTGCATTCATTACCAGCTGTGCCTAGCACAGGTAAGTCCTTCTGTGTTTGTTTTCGGTGTCTATGCTAGGGGACGGGAGAGGAGCTAACCCTGGCTCGATTAATGAACCTTTATTCCCCCAAGATTTTTCGCGGGGGAATGATAAATTTCAGGAAACCTGACCACCATGCTATGTTAACCAGCATGGAGATTACAAGGACTGTGGGTGGATGGAACAGTTTGTTGTAGTTTCCACCAGGGACATCAAATCCGGCCACGATTATATCCTTTCCGGAATTATGAAACTGTACTTGTAAGTTCACCGTTTGTCTTTTCTTTTAGTTAAAGATCATCCCATGTTGTAACTGATCCCTCTTCTTTCACTTATTTCAGCAACTCAGTGGACACCGCCTATGGTTGAATGCTTGGATCAGTGGGTCCAGAAGATTCTAGATGTCATTACGCTTGAGACCCGCACGTGGAAAGAAATGGCCCTTAAATATGGGTGGGAGGCAAAAAATCATGGCAGGTTGAACTTATCTTGTTTTTATTTCTTGTGTAGAAAAGTTGTTTAACTTTCTTCCTTGTTGAATTCAGATCTACCGCAGGGCTTTGTTACCATCCCTGGAGAGGACGTTTTGGCTGATCGTGCTGATGCGGCGGGGCTTATGCAGGAGGCTTTTACCCGAACAGGTGTCTCCGGGCCTGCTTCTGGTGCAAGTCCTTCTTCTCGGAGTCCCCGTTTGGAGAACAAGCAACAAAAAAGGAGATGTTCTTCCACAGTCGGGGGTAAAAATAAAAAGGCAAGAAGTGCAGCACCAGAACCATCCTCGGATGTCGTGGTGATGAGCTTTGCGCCCGAGCCGGTGATAGACACTGTGGTGATCGACAATGATGGAGGAGCAAGTGATGAGGTGGATTCTCTACATAGAAAATGACAACCTTCATCAGTTCAACAGAATGCTCAATCTGTTGAGCTAGTTACACCAACCGAGGATGATATCTCGACACTCTGGGGAGAATATGATATGGTGGAAAATGCTAATTCTCGCTTCCGAGTCCTAGTCTATGTACCCAGTACCGTAAGGCTGAGTACCGGTCCCTTCCATCTTCGGTTGATGAGCAACCCACAACCAGCACTACATTTGTCGCAGCTACTTCTCAACCTACGATGCCATCAGCTTCATCTCCATCTTCGCCAACCTTGCCTTTGCCACCAGCCACTGTTATGTCATTTTTACCGGTCGTAGTTGCCTGAGAGGAGGATGTCCCTATTCTCTGGTCCCCAATTCATGGGAATTTGAGGCATAATTATTCTACCCCCTCCAAAGATCCCCAAAAGAGGAGGAGCATTACCCTCTCGGTTTCTACCGGATGCCATTTGTTGTCCCGGCCGGTGGAACTTGCTAATTATATGAAGTCAGATAGGAATAAAATCCAATCTCTGGGAGAATGCTTGTTGACCAATGCCATGCACAACGCAGCGGCGGTACAAACTTTGCTTTTTCTGTTGTTCCTTCTATCTTTGTTATGGCTGGGTTTTTAATTTGTATTTCTATTTTGCAGGCTAACTTCCTTGCTTCCTAGGGCCTTCAAAGGTTGATTCTTGAAAAGGAGGAACTCACATCCGAGCGGATCAACTACTGGCCGAGCGAGACCAAACTGTTGTTCGCCTCTCACAACTGGAAGCACGAACTGCTGAGGCCATTGAGTTGGAGGCTCGGTTGCAACAAAGCGAGTAAGAGGGTAGTGACCCTTGGCCAAGAAGCTGCCCTGTTAAGGGTTCAATTCGAATAAGCTAGGGCTTAATGGGTTGAAGTCCATAATCCCGTTCTTGCTGCATCAGATTGTGAGGCTGCCTCTGCTGAAAGATTGAATAATTTGGAGGCAGCCTTAAATTCCAAATCTAAATAAGCTACTGTTGTCGAAGAGAAGTATGCTCGGTTGGAAGAGAGGCATAAGAGGATCATCGAGCATAATAAAGTTTTCAACTCCACTGTCCGTGACCTTGATGTCAGCCTCCGGGTCACTAGATTCCGAATGGGACAACCTTTCTGCCAAGGTTGACCGCTTAAAAAAGAACTTCAGCTCCGAGTGGCTTCCCTCATTGTTGAAAAAATATATTCTATGTATAGTATGAGGAGAAAAACCTCAAAAGAGGCCAAAGTGGGTATCATTGACTTTGATGCCGAAATCGCTAAGGCCCGTGAGCTGGAGTCAACTGCTCGAAGAGGTCTCCTGGTCCGGCCTGATGCTACCGACTCTTCTGCTTCCGGGTCCGAGTTCTCGGGAACTGAAGAAGAACCGGAAGGTGATGATGCTGAAAGCCAAAATGGTGAAGGCCAAGATATTGAGCCGAGCGGATCCGCCCACTTCTCCTAGGGTGCAGATGCTTCTCTTCCTCTGGGTTCCGGAGATGCAGTAGCTTAGTTTTTGCTTCCTTTTCTTTCCCATATCTTTGTGCTTGCGCCGTTTGGATGTTTATTGCGCATAGAAACGTCTTTTCGCTTAAGTATCGTGCAGCACATACTTTCAGTATAGGCGAGGCTTGTCAACAATAGTATTTCTTGAGGTGTGCCACATTCCAGTTGCTCGGTTACTTTTCTCCATCTTGATTTTCCAACTCATATGGCCCTTTCTCGGTGACAACTGAAACCAGGTAGGGGCCTTCCCATGTTGGACCTAGCTTTTCTGCATTGAGCTCCTGGGTGTTCTGAGTTACTTTCCTTAAAACCAAGTCTCTTACTTTGAAATAACGGAGGTTGGCTCTTAGATTTTAATATCTTTCCATTCTTTGTTTTTGAGCTGCCATCCTTATATGCGCTAAGTCCCTGCTCGTCGAGCATCTCTAATTTGACCAACATTGCTTCATTTTTTGCTTCTTCTTCCGCCCGAAAATATCTTAAGGTAGGTTTCCCTACTTCCACCAGGATCAAGGCTTCTGTTCCTTACACAAGAGAGAAAGGAGTTTCCCCCATGCTTGATTTGGCCGTTGTCTGGTATGCCCATAGTACTCCTGGCAACTCTTCGGGCCATTTGCCTTTAGCTGCTTCCAATCTTTTTATTAGATTTTGTGTAATCGCCTTGTTTGGTGATTCTGCTTGACCATTTGCGCTCGGATGATAGTGTGATGATGTGATCCTTTTGATTTTTAAATCTTCAAGGAGCTTTGTAACCTTTACGCCTATAAATTGTAGCCCGTTGTCGCATGCTATCTCTTTTGGTATCCAAAATCTATAAATCATATTCTCCTATAAGAAATCTACCACTTCGCGTTTGCCGATCTTCTGATATGGGCCTGTTTCAACCCATTTAGAAATATAGTTAGATAAAATCAAAAGAAATATTACTTTACCGAGGGCCGGTAGTAGCAGACCGACTATATCCATCCCCCGCTTCATGAACGACCATGGTGACAAAACTGAGTGTAGTGGCTCTGTCAGTTATTGTACAAATGGTGCGTAGTGTTGACATTTATCACATTTCTGAACATAAGCCTTAGCGTCTTGTTCCATCTGGGGCCAGTAATTTTTTGCCTGATTAATTTTAACACTAAGGAATCCGCACCTGAGTGATTTCCGCAGATCCCTTCGTGGACTTCTCGCATAACATAGTTGGCTTTGGAAGTTCCCAAACATGGGGCTAATGGGCCTTGGAAAGATCTTATATATAATTGTCCTCCCTTGAAGCCGTACTGAGCGGCTTTAGTGCGTAGTGCTCGAGATGCCTTAGGATCTTTAGGTAGTTTTTCGTGCTCGAGATAGTCAATGATCTCATTTCTCTAGTCCCAGACCAAATTGGTCGTGTTTACATCGTAGTAAATATCTGTGTCCAATAGCGAATGCATAAGCTGTACGACCGAGCCAGAGTCCGATCCCTTCATTTCTGTGGACCATCCAAGATTAGCTAATGCATCTGCTTTCGCAATCTCTTTCCTCGGGATGTGTGTAATTAACCATTCCCTGAACCAAGCGAGGAGAGCCTGGACTTTCACTACATATTGTTGCATGCGTTCCTCTTTGGCTTCGAAGATCCCGTAGATCTGATTTACTACTAATTGGGAATCGCACTTGATTTCTATGACCTTGGAGTCCAGTCCTTGGGCCAGCTCGAGTCTTGCAATCAAAGCTTCATACTCTACTTCATTGTTAGTCAGAGGAACAGTTCTTGTGGCCTGCTTTAGGGTTTCTCCCCAGAGCGTGGTTAGTATTATGCCTAGCCCAGACTCCTTCACATTGGAAGCTTCGTCTGTGAACAAGGTCCAAACTCCCAATGTCGATTCTGACACCATCATTGCTTCTTTGGTAGCCAAAAGTAACAATTTCGGACTGAAATCGGCCACAAAGTTGGTCAAAACTTGTGACTTAATCGCAATCCTAGGTTTATACTCTATGTCGAATTCACTCATTTCGACTGCCCACTAGGCTAGCCTACCTGAGAGTTCAGGTTTATGAAAAATGTTCCGCAGGGGAAAAGTGGTCACCACAACTATAGGGTGACAATGGAAATAAGGCCATAGTTTTCGAGCGGTGACTACGAGGGCTAAGGCCAATTTTTCTAGATCTAGGTAACGAGTTTCTGCTCCCGTCAAAATTTTACTAACATAATAGATAGGAGATTGCTACCTTTATCCTCACGGACTAAAACAACACTTACCGCTACTTCCGAGACAGCTAAGTAGATCAGTAGTTGTTCGCTTTCCTTCAGTTTTAACAGTAATGGAGGACGTGACAAGTACCTTTTCAAATTCTTCAAAGGCTGCGGACATTCCGGAGTCCATTCGAAGTTATTCTTATTTTTGATAAGTGCAAACAAATGATGGCATTTTTTTGAAGACCGGGAAATGAATCTGCTCAAAGCATTCAGTCTCCTGTCAGCCGTTGAACCTCTTTTACGCTTGATAGCTGGTCCGAGATGTCTTCAGTAGCTTTAATTTTGCCGGGGTTAACCTCGATCCCCCTTAGCGACACCAAGAATCCCAGGAACATACCGGAGCTGACCCCGAATGCACACTTCTCGGGGTTAAGATTTATGTTGTGCTTTCTTGAGATGTCAAAGGTTTTTTGCAAGTGTTTAAGATGATCACTTGCGTTCAAAGAGTTTACCAGCATATCATCTGTGTAAACCTTCATAGATTTCCCTATTCGTTTCTCAAACATTTTATTGTTTACAAGCCGTTGATAAGTGGCTCGAGCGTTCTTTAGCCTGAAAGGCATCACATTATAAAAATATATGCCAAAATTCGTTATGAACAAAGTTTTTTCCCGATCCTCTGGGTTCATCTTGATTTGGTTGTACTCGGAGTAAGCATCGAGAAAACTCATCAGCTCATGCCCAACCGTCGCATCAATCATTTGATTAATGTTTGGAAATAGGAACGAGTCCATTGGGCATGCTTTATTTAAATCCTTATAGTCTATGCATATGCGAAATTTATTATTTTTCTTTGGAGCTACTACTACATTAGTCAAGCAATCGAGTTACCTCTTATTTGACGAATTTGTTTCTGGCGTCGGCAATATGTCATTTTTCTGTCTTACCGGGGGATGTTAGGATCCAAGCTTAGTTTATGCACGGCCACCTCTAGGGGATACTTGTCATATCCGCATGCAACCATAATAAACAATCAACATTAAATTTAAGAAATTCGATAAATCCAGACCTGAGTTAGGGGTTTAGTCCTGTCCCCAAGTAGAACTTCCACTCCAAGAACTTTTCGAACAATACAACTTGTTCGAGTTCTTCCGCTGTGGATTTTGTTGCGTCCGTTTCTTCTAGTACCTAATAGGATTCTGACGACTCCTGCCGTTGGTTGACTTCGCTTGACTCGGGAGCAAGCTTCGATTCCTGTAATTACTATGCTGCATGCTCCTTCCCTTTGCTACTGGAAACTAAGATTGCATTCATCTCCCTTGCTATCGGTTGGTCACCTCTTATTTGTTTAATTCCCTTGGGAGTCAGGAATTTCAGCAATTGATGATATGTTGATGGCACAACCTTCATCTCATGCAACCGCGGTCTCCCTATGATAATATTATAGCTCATATCGCCATCCACTACCTCAAAAAGGGTCGTCTTCATCACCCCCTTGTCATTTGTTGGCAGCAGGATCTCTCCTCAGGTTGTCACGCTCGCTAGGTTGAATCCGGCGAGGAGTTTTGTGACCGAAATAATACTTCCGGTGAGCTTGGCTTGCTCCAACACTCTCCATTGGATAATATTGGTCGAACTTCCTAGGTCCACCAAAACATGTTTAATTTTAATATCTAAGACATTTAAAGAGATTACCAATGCATCGTTGTCCGGCAGCAACAGTCCATCTGCGTGTTCCTCCGTGAAAGTAATGTCGTCCTCAGCAACCTCCTAGAGTCTCTTACTGTGGGTCACTGACACCTTCGTCTTTCTTGCCTCCGAAAATATCATACTATTAATCTCGTCCACCTCCCCCCCCCCCCC
>MCJB01021698.1:9147-33426 GCA_002018475.1 Nicotiana obtusifolia | reverse complement strand
CCCCCCCCCCCGAAAAATCATGTTGATCGTCAAGCGTGGGGGATCTTCTCCTGCTTCGAAGGTTCTGCATTACCACGATTGCAGTCATAGTTATTTTTAGCCCGGTCGCTTAAATATTCTCTAAGATGATCGTTTTTCAGCAATGTTTCCACCTCCTCGCGCAGATGCCGACAATCCCTTGTCCATGACCGTTGGTCCCATGGTTGCACTATAAATTAGGATCCCTTTGGATGGGATCTGATCTCATTGGTTTTGGGAACCGTACTTCTTTAATGTTCCTCATGGCCGACACTAGCTCCAATATGCTAACATTAAAGTTGTATTCGGAAAACCTGGGTAGGAAGAATCTCGAGAACCCGATGTTTCTTGTCTTGCAATGACCTGTTATTTCGGCCGCGTTCAGCTCTCCTATCGGTAACGAACCTATCCGCTGATCGGAAACCTCTGCCACATCCTTCGGCCCATTCATAGGGAAAAACCGACCCCTTGAAAACCATCGATCTGTGTCAAAATCATCCTTTAATTTCTCTTTATTCTTCTCCCAGTCCCGACCCTTGGCCGACGCAAAGAATCCGAGCTTATCATCCTCAATTTTTATCTATGACTCGTACCAATTGTGAACATCCGCCTATGTTGTTGCCTGGAACTGGAGCAAACTTTCATTCAATTTTCGGGAAGCATCGGAACTTCTCGGACTCAACCCGTGTTCAATCCTGAATATGTCGGCCTTTCGAGCTTGTACCTTTCTGGCCTCAGCATGGGCTTTAATGAAAGAATCCACGAGCATCTCGAAGGAATTTAGAGAATGCTCAGGCAAGAGTGAATACCACATAAAGGCTCCCTTTGTGAAGGTCTCCCCGAATTTCTTCAATACGACTTACTAAATCTCGTGTGGAGCTAATTTGTTTCCCTTCACCGTCGTTGTATAGGTGGTGATATGTTCCTGAGGATCTAAAGTCCCATCATATTTAGCATGCCTGGCATTTTGAATCGCTTCGGGATCAACTCTAGTGTTGCGCTTGGTTTGAATGGCAATTGAGTGTACTTCTTTGAGTCCGGTTCTTTCAATACTGGTGGTGCGCCCGGATTTTGATTAATTTGGGCATTTATTTCCCTCATAAACCACATGAGTTCGATTTTAAAGGGATCATTTTCATTATTGTTGCCGGAACCGCTACCTTTCCCCCCGGCTCTGTCGAAGCCTACTTCGCCCCTCGAGGTGTTGTTGTTGACCCTCTGCGTTGTCTGATTTCTGGGAACACTGGGAGGAACTGGACCTCGTCCAATTGCGTTGTTGGAAGCACCCGACAACGCCTGCCTTAATTCCGTCATGACCTGATCTTGTCGTGAGAGATGACCCATAAAGGTTTTTCGTTGTTCCCTCAAGATCCTTACGCTTTCAACGACGTCTCGTCTTCAGCATCATCAAGAGTTGCTTCTCGAACATGTCGCGGGTACTGCCCGCCATGAACCGGCATGGCCTCATCTATGGGTATCGCTGATTGAATATTCGTATTGAGGTTGATTTCCCTCGGCCTCAACGTTATGTGTGATGTTGACATCGTTATCTGCCATATTTTGTGATTTTTGCTAAGAACAAAGAATCAAACAAGTTAGAAATAGATGCAAGGATCAACTCAATTACACAACTGTCTATGCCCCACAGTTGGCGCCAAATTATTTACCCGTAAAATGATACGGTTGAATTATGCGTGGTTTATAGATAAGTGAATCGATTTGACCCTAAAATGATATATGAATTAAACAATAATGTAAGACTTAGTCTTGAAATCGAGATAAGATAGTCGAAATCTTGATTCGCTTCCGGAGGCAGTAATGATAATGTAAATAAGCAAGAATGTAAAATGTTTTGAGTTTTAACATAGTATAATGTATGTTTGTCAGAAAATTTGTGTCCCCTGCAATGGTTGTAGAGCTCACTATTTATAGTTGCACCTAGGGAACAAGGTCCTAGGATCAAGCACCTATTTAATGACAATTATGAGGGTCATTGAAGAATGAGTAACAGTGGGCAGTGAATGCCATATTTGCTGTAACAGACCATGTGTTTAATGCTGTAGAATATTCTCCATTAAATACTACCGGGTGACAGGCATTTAATTCGCCTTTATGTATATCATTTACTTCGGTATCAAACAAGGTTGCTGCCTTCGGCCCTAATTATCTTCTGTCTTCGGCTCCACGTGTCGCTTTATCATGCGAGCATTAAATATGAGCATATTTTACCCTATACAATCGTCACAACTAGAATAATCGCTCGATAAATGTTCTAACATGTCGATGACAGCGAGGTTAATAAATTGAGTGAATGAAGGTGAGTGACAAACATAAATGATAGCAAAAATTAAACCAAGCAGAGGCTTGGTTGCTCTTAAGAAATAACTCATACATGCATTGTGAGTTATTTGATTACATAGTTACTATTTATTTTTTACATTATTTTAATTCAATTCATTTTGATAAAACATACTAACTAATAACTCAAGCATCAGAGCTTCATCACTTCACTTGTTTGTATCTTACCATATACTATTTTGATTTTATCTTTTTAAATATTATTTGTACCTCATAAATAATAAATAGTTACTATTTATTTTTTGCATTATTTTAATTCAATTCATTTTTATAAAACATACTAACTAATAACTCAAGCATTAGAGTTTCATCACTTCACTTGCTTGTATCTTACCATATACTATTTTGATTTTATCTTTTTAATATTTCTTTTATGAGGTACAAATAATATGATATAATTACTCTCACATCATAAGATTGTATAGGGTAAAGTATGCTCATATTTAATGCTCGCATGATAAAGCGACACGTGGAGCAGAAGATAGATAGAAAATAATCAAGGCCGAAGGCAGCAAACTCGTTTGTTACCGAAGTAAATGGTATACACAAAGGCGAATTAAATGCATGTCACCCATAGAATTTAATGGAGAATATTCTACATCATTAAGCACATGGTCCATTACAGAGAATATCGCATTCACTAGCTACCATTATTCTTCAATGACCCTCATAATTGTCATTAAATAGGGGCTTGATCCTAGGACCTTGTTCCCTAGGTGCAACTATAAATAGTGAGCTCTATGACCATTGTACGGAACAAAAATTTTCTGACAAGCATACATTATACTCTGTTAAAAGCTCAATAACATTTTACTTTCTTGCTTATTTACAATATCATTACTGCTTCCGGAAGCTCCGCTCCCGGAATTAAGATTTGTACTATCTTATCTCGATTTCAAGGCTATGTCTTACATTTTTGTTTAATTCATTTATCATTTTAGGGTCAAATCGGTTCACTTGTTTATAAACGACGCATAAATTCAACTGTACCATTTTACGAGTAAACAGTTTGGCGCCAACTGTGGGGAATAGACAATTGTGTAGTTGAGTTGATCATTGCATCTATTTCTAATCTGTTTGATTCTTTGTTCTTAGAAAAAATCACAAAAAATGGCAGATAACGATGTCAACATCGCACATAACGTTGAGGCCTAGGGAAATCAGCCTCAATACGAATATTCAATCAGCGATACCCACAACGAAGGGGATGAGGCCACGCCAATTCATGGCGGGCAGTACCCACGACATGTTCGAGAAGCAACCCCTGATGATGCTAAAGACGAGCACATCGTTGAAACCGTAAGGATCCTGAGGGAACAACGAAAAGCCATTATGGGTCATCTCTCACGACAGGATAAGATCATGAAGGAATTAAGGCACACGTTGTCGGGTGCTTCTAACAATGCGATTGGACGAGGTCCGATTCCTCCCGGTATTCCCGCAAATCAGACAACACAGAGGGTCGACAACAACACCTCGAGGGGCAAAGTAGGCTTCGACAAAGCTGGGGGGGAACGGTAGCGATTCCGGCAACAACAATGAAAATGATCCCTTTAAAACCGAACTCATGCGGTTTATGAGGGAAATAAATGCCCAAATGAATCAAATTCTGGGCGCACCACCAGTATTAAAAGGACCGGACTCAAAAAAGTACACCCAATTACCGTTCAAACCAAGCGCGGCACCAGAGTTGATCCCGACATGCCGTAATATGATGGGACTTCAGATCCTCAGGAGCATATCTACCATCTATACAACAACGATGAAGGAAAATGATTTAGCTCTACACGAGATTGAGTCAGTCTTATTGAAGAATTCCGGGGAGACCCTCACGAAGTGGGCCCTGACGTGGTATTCACTCTTGCCCGAGTATTCCATAGATTCTTTTGAGATGCTCACAGATTCTTTCATTAAGGCCCATGCTGAGGCCAGAAAGGTACAGGCCCGAAAGACTGATATATTCAAGATTGCACAAGGAGAGTCCGTTTAGTTGCGGAAGTTCATGACCCAATTCCAGAAAGAAAGGATGTTGCTCCCCGCCGTACTAGAGGAATGGGAAACAGAGGCATTTACTATCCAAGAAGTTCCGATGTTTCCCGAATAAGAAAGTTTGCTCAAGTTCCAGGCTATAACATGGGCGGATGTTCACAACCGGTATGAGTCAAAGATAAGAATTGAGGATGATCAGCTCGGTTTCCCAGCGTCGGCTAAGGGTCGGGACCGGGAGAAGAATAAAGAGAAATTAAAGGATGATTTCGACAAAGATCGACGGTCTTCAAGGGGTCTGGTTTTGCCCTATGAACGGGCCGAAGGACGCCGCAGAGGTTTCCGGTCAGCGGATAGATTTTCTACCAATAGAAGAGCTAATCGCAGCCAGAATAACAAGTCATTGCAGGGAAAGGAAACATCGGGTTCACGAGAACCTTCGAAAGCAGGAGAAAATCGCCCAAGCCTGACGATCAACATGATTTTTGGAGGGAACGAGATTAATGATGTGACATTTTCGGTGACAAAAAAGACGAAGATGTCAGTGACCCACAGTAAAAGACTCCGGGAAGTCGTTGAGGACGACATTACTTTCATGGAGGAAGACACAGATGGACTGATCCTGCCGCACAATGATGCATTGGTAATCTCTTTAAATGTCTTAGATTTTAAAATTTTAAATGTTTTTTGTTGGATCAAGCAAGTTCACTGGAAGTATCATTTCGGCACAAAACTCCTCGCCGGATTCAACCTAGCGAGTGTGACAACTCAGGAAGAGATCATGTTGCCAACAAATGCCGACGGGGTGATGAAGATGACCTTTTTTGAGGTAGTGGATGGCGATATAGGCTATAATATTATCCTAGGAAGACCGTGGTTGCATGAGATGAAGGCTGTGCCATCAACATATCTTCAATTACTGAAATCCCCGACTCCCGAGGGAATTAAACAAATAAGAGGTGACCAACCGACAACAAGGGAGATGAATGTAATCTCATTTTCCAATAGCAAATGGAAGGAGCATGCAACATAGCAAATACAGGAACCGGCGCCTGCTCCCGAGCCGAGCGAAGTCAACCAGGGTAGGAGTCATCAGAATCCTATCAGGTACCAAGATGTTTCTAGGTACCATAAAAAACGGACACAACAAAATTCACAGCGGAAGAACTCGAACAAGTCGCATTGTTCGAAAAGTTCTTGGATAGGAAGTTCCACTTGGGGACATGACTAAACCCCGAGCTCAGGTCTGGACTTATCGAATTTCTTACTTTTGATATTGAATGTTTTGCGTGGTCGCATGCGGATATGACAGGTATCCCACCAGAGGTGGCCGTGCATAAACTAAGCCTGGATCCAAACATCCCTCCGGTAAGACAGAAAAAATGACCTATTGCCGAGGTCAGAAACAAATTTGTCAAAAAAGAGGCAACTCGATTGCTTGATACCGTTTCAATCCGAGAGGTAAAGTATCCTGACTGGCTAGCTAACGTAGTAGTAGTTCCAAGAAAAATAATAAATTTTGCATGTGCATAGACTATACGGATTTAAATAAAGCATGCCCAAAGGACTCGTTCGTATTGCCAAACATTGATCAAATGATTGATGCGACAGCCGGGCACGAGTTAATGAGCTTCCTCGATGCTTACTCCGAGTACAACCAAATCAAGATGAACCTGGAGGATCAGGAAAAAACTTCGTCCATAACAAATTTCGACATATATTGTTATAATGTGATGCCTTTTGGGCTTAAGAACGTCGGAGCCACTTATCAATGGCTTGTAAAGAAAATATTTGAGAAACAAATAGGGAAATACTATGGGGGTTTACATATATGATATGCTGGTTAAGTCTTTGAACACAGGTGATCCTCTTAAACACTTGCAAGAAAACTTTGATATCTTAAGGAAGCACAACATGAAGCTTAACCTCGAGAAGTGTGCATTCGAGGTCGGCTCCGGTAAGTTCCTGGGATTCCTAGTGTCGCAAAGGGGGGGTCGAGTTTAACCTCGACAAAATTAAAGCCATTGAAGACATCCCCAACCAGCTATCAAGCGTAAAAGAAGTTTAAAGGCAGACAAGGAGACTAGCCGTTTTGATCAGATTCATTTACCGATTTTCGAAAAAAATACCATCATTTCTTTGCACTCCTCAAAAAGAAGAATAACTTCGAATGGACTCTGGAATGTCAGCAACCTTTGAAGGATTTAAAAAGGTATTTGTCAAGTCCTCAATTACTGACAAAATGGGAGGAAAACAAACAACTACTGATCTACTTAGCAGTCTCGGAAATAGCGGGTAAGTATTGTTTTAGTCCATGAGGACGAATGTATGCAATCTCCTATCTATTATGTTAGTAAAATTTTGATGGGAGCAAAAACTCGCTACCCACATCTGGAAAAATTGACCTTATCCCTCGTAGTTGTCGCTCGAGAACTAAGGTTTATTTCCAATATCACCCAATAGTTGTTGTGACCACTTTTTCCCTGCGGAATATTTTTCATAAACCTGAACTTTCAGGTAGGCTAGCCAAGTGGATAGTCAAAATGAGTGAATTTGACAAAGAGTATAAAACTAGCACTGCGATTAAGTCACAAGTTTTGACCGACTTTGTGGCCGATTTCAGTCTCGGGCTGTTATAGTTGGCTTCCAAAGAAGTAGTGATGGTGTCAGAATCGATATCAGGACTTTGGACCTTGTTCACGGGCGGAGCTTCCAATGTAAAGGGGTCCAGGCTCGGCATAGTGCTAACCACGCCCTCGGGAGAAACCCTAAAGCAGGCCATAAGAACTGTTCCTTTGACTAACAATGAAGCAGAGTATGAAACTTTGACTTCAGGACTCGAGCTGCTCGAGGACTGGACTCCAAGGTCATAGAAATTAAATGTGATTCCCAATTGGTAGTAAATTAGGTCTACGGGATCTTTGAAGCCAAAGAGGAACACGTGTAATAATATGTAGTAAAAGTCTAGGCTCTGCTCGCTTGGTTCAGATAATGGTCAATTACGCATATCCCGAGGGAAAAGAATGCTGAAGCAGATGCATTAGCTAATCTTGGATCGTCCACGGAAATGAAAGGATCGGACTTCGGCTCGGTCGTACAACTAATGCATTCGGCATTGGACGCGAATAGCTATTATGAGGTAAACGTGACCAATTTGGTCTGGGACTGGAGAAATAAGATCATTGACTATCTCGAGCACAGAAAATTGCCTGAAGATCCTAAGGCATCTCGGGCACTGCGTACTAAAGCCACTCGATACAGCTTCAAGGGAGGACAATTGTATAGAAGATCTTTCCGGAGCCCATTGGCCCGATGTTTGGGAACTTCCGAAGCTAACTATGTTATGCGAGAAGTCCACGAAGGGATCTGCGGGAATCACTCGAGCGCGGATTCCTTAGTGTTAAAATTAATTAGGCCAGAATACTACTGGCCCCGGATGGAACAAGACGCCAAGGCTTGTGTTCATAAATGTGATAAATGTCAATGCTACGCACCATTGGTACAATAACCGGCAGAGCCACTACACTCAATTTTGTCACCATGGTCGTTCATGAAGTGGGGGATGGATATAGTTGGTTCGTTGCCGCCGGCCCACAGTAAGGACAGATTTTTATTTTTATTTTAACTAACTATTTTTCTAAGGGGGTTGAAGTAGGCCCTTATTAGAAGATCGGTGAACGCGAAGTGGTAGATTTTGTGTGGGAGAGTATAATTAGCAAATTTGGGACACCAAAAGAGATAACCTACGACAGTGGGCCACAATTTATAGCCGCAAAGGTCACAAAGTTCCTTGAAGATTTAAAAAAGGATCACATCATCACCCTATCATTCGAGCGCAAACGGTCAAGCAAAATCAACAAATAAGGTGATTAAACAAAATCTGGAAAAAAAAAGATTGGAAGCAGCCAAAGGCAAATGGCCTGAAGAGCTGCCAGGAGTACTATGGGCGTACCGTACAACGGCCAAATCAAGCACAGAGGGAAACTCCTTTCTCTCTTGTGAACGGAGCAGAAGCCTTGATCTCAGTGGAAGTAGGGGAACCTACCTTAAGATATTTTCGGGCGGACGACGAAGCAAAAAATAAAGCAATGTTGGTCAAATTGGAGATGCTAGATGAACGCAGGGACTTAGCGTATAAGAATGGCAACTCAAGAGAAAAGAATGTAAAGATATTACAATCGAAGACCCAACCTCCGTCATTTCAAAGTAGGAGACTTGGTTTTAAGGAAAGTAACTCAGAACAGCCAGGAGCTCAATGCAGGGAAGCTAGGTTCAACATGGGAAGGCCCCTACTGGGTTTCAACTGTCACCAGGAAAGGGTCATACGAGTTGGAAAATCAAGATGGAAAAAAGTTGCCGAGCAACTGGAATGTGGCACACCTCAAGAAATACTATTGCAGATGAGCCTCGCCTATACTGAAAGTATGCGTTGCACTCTTTTTTCTTTTGTCCAGTTTTTGTCCCAATTGAGTTTTTTCTAGCAAGGTTTTTCACGAGGCAGTAACGGAAAGCATAATACGAAGGAAGCTTTGTTAGCAGAAATAAGACCTTTAAATAACAAGGCGTGCAAACAACGAACCACTACAGAGCGGTTGGATAGTCTTTTGCTCAGTAGCAAAGTTCCTACCAGGAAGTAAAGTTTGCTGTCGAGCAAAGATTACCCGACCGTTCACAAGTGCAAGCCACTGGGGGATTGTTAGATAATCTTTGGCTCGAAGGCATAAATTCCTTAGGGGAAGTGAAATTTGCTATCGAACTGAAGATTGTTTAACCATTCACTAGTGGAATCCTCAAAAGGTGCAAAACGTTAGTATTCAAGTTTGCATTCTTCGCATTCGAACACTAGGGGAAATGATATGAGGATACAGAAACAATGATTGCCACATTGACTGAAATACGAAACCAGGAAACAAAGTTGTATCATCGGGACCGGGAACTACGCGGCCAGCCCCGTGAGAACAAGCTGTACAAGTTAGCCGCAAGAAATGGCGGTTTCTTTTTAGCACAACAAATGCTTTTGTACCTTTGAAAATGGAAGGAATAAAGTAAAGTCCTTTTATTTTTATCTTATTTGTTATCTGAACGATGAATTAATTTTATCATTTGAAAGTTAAACAAGTACTTCGAATGCTAGTGCCGTAATGAACAGAGGACGTCCTCTTCAAGAGCATCATAAACATAAGAGGGCCATCTCTTATGAAACCCTCACATTAAAGGGTTGATTTTGGAAGAACTTATGCCCAGAATCCAAACACTATCGGGGAAAATACACCCGAAGCCTCACATATCTCTGCACGAAAAACTTGCAGGAATACTTAAACAAAAAGTATGCAAAGAGAAAAACCTGCGCAATTCTTAAACATAAAGTACGCAAAGAGATAACTTGCACGATACTTAAACGAAAAGATGCTTCTATTCATAATAAACATGCCAAACGGCACAAGTACAAGGATATAGGAAAGAAAAGAAAGAGAAACATCTACACCCCAGGAGAAGTGGACGGATCCACAGCCTGCTCAATATCTTGGCCTTCACTATTTTGGCCTTCAGCATCATCACATTCTGGTTCTTCTTCAGTTCCCGAAAACTCGGACCCAGAACCAGAAGAGTCAGTAGCATCAGGCCGGATCAGGAACCTTTTCGGGCAGTTGACTCCAGCTCACGGGCCTTAGGGATTTCGGAATCAAAGTCAATGATACCCGCTTTGGCCTCTTCCAAGGTTTTTATCCTCATACTATACATAGAATATGTTTTTTCAACAATGAGGGAAGCTTCTCAGCGCTAAAGTTCTTCTTTGAGTTGGTCAACCTCAACAGAGAGGTTGTCCCGCTCGAATCTAGTGGCCCAGAGGCTGACATCAAGGTCATGGACAGTGGAGTTGAAAACGTTATTGTGCTCAATGATCCTCTTATGCCTCTCTTTCAACTGGGCATACTTCTCTTCGACAGTAGTAGCTTCTTCAGCTTTGGAGTTTAAGGATGCTTCCAAATTATTCAATCTTTCAGCAAAGGCAGGCTCACGATCTGATGCAGCAAGAACGACATTATGGACTTTAACCCATTTGGCCCTAGCTTATTCGAATTGAACCCTTAACAAGGCAGATTGTTGGCCAAGGGTCACTACCTGTTGCTCGCTTGATTAGAACCGAGCTTCCAACTCAACGACCAGAGCAATCCGTGCTTCCAGTTCAGTGAGGCGAACAACAGTTTGGTGTCGCTCGGCCAGTAGTTAATCCCGTTCGAAGGTGAATTTCTCCTTTTCAAGAATCAACCTTTGAAGGCCCTCGAAAGAAAGGAAGTTAGCCTGCAAAATAGAAATACAAATTAAAAACCCAGCCATAACAAAGATAGAAGGAACAACAGAAGAAGCAAAGTTTGTACCGTCGCTGTGTTGTGCATGGCATTGTTCAACAAGCATTATCCCGAGAGAGATTGGATTTTATTCCTATCTTTTTCTGAACCACCCAGAGGCTTCAGATAGTTAGCAAGTTCTACTGGCCGGGACAGCAGAAGGTATCCGGTAGAAACCGAGAGGGTAACGCTCCTCCTCCTTTGGGGATCTTCGAAGGGGGCATAATTATTCTGCCCCAAATTCCCATGAACTGGGGACTGGGGAAGAGGGACATCCTCCTCTCGGGCAACTACGACCGGTAGAGATGACGTAGCAGTGGCTGGTGGCGAAGGCAAGGTTGGCGAAGATGGAGATGAAGCAGATGGCGTTGTAGGTTTAGAAGCAGCTACAAGAAATGCAGTGCTGGTTGTGGATTGCCCATCAACCAAAGACGAACGGACCCGGTACTCAGCCTCACAGTACTGGGAATGACGACTAGGACTCGGAAGCGAGAATTAACATCTTCCACCATATCATATTCCCCCTAGAGTGCCTAGACATCGTCCTCGTTTGGTGTAACTAGCTCAACAAATTTAGCATTCTGTTGAACTGATGAAGGTCGTGTTCTTCTATGTAGAGAAGCCCCCTCATCACTAGCTCCTCCATCATCTTCGATCACTACGGTGTCTATGGCTGGCTCAGGCACGGCTCTCATCACACAACATACGAGGATAGTTCGGGAGCTGCACTTATTGCCTTTTTATTTTTTTCCTCCAACCGTAGAAGAACGTCGCTTTTTTTGTTGTTTGTTCTTCAGCCGGGGACTTCGAGAAGAAGCACTTACACCAAAATCAGGTCCGGAGACACCTGTTCGGGTAAAAACCTCCTGCAGCAGCCTTGCCCCATCAGCAGGATCAGTCAAAACGTCCTCCTCGGGGACGATAACATAGCCCTGCGGTAGACCTGAATGCAATAGGGAAGAAAGTTAAACGACTTTCCTACACAAGAAATAAAAACAAGATAAGTTCAACCTACCATAACATTTTGCCTTCCACCCATATTTAAGGGCAAGTTCTTTCCACGTACGGGTCTCAGGCGTAGTGACATCTAGGATTTTCTGGACCCACTGATCCAAGCCTTCAACCCTAGGTGGTATCCACCGAGTTGTTGAAATAAGTGAAAGAGGAGGGATTAGTAACAACATGGGGGTGATCTTTAAGTTAAAGAAAAGACAAACGGTGAACTTACGAGTATGGTTCCATAATTCAGGAAAGGATGGAGTCGTGGCCGGAATGATGTCCTTGGTGGAAACTACAACGAACCGTTCCATCCACCCACGGTCGTTGTCATCATCCATGCTGGTTAGCAGATCATGGTGGCCACGTTTGCTGAAATTTATAATCCCACGCGAAAAATCTTGGGGGAATAAAGGTTCATTAATCGAGACAGGGTTAGCTCCTCTTCCATTTCCTAGCATAGACGCCGAAGACAAGAAACTGTCCTCTACACAGACGGACTTACCTGTGCCAGGCACACCTGGTAATGAATGCAAAGCTCCACGATAACGGAGTCAAGCATACCTGGTAACGGATGCAAAGCTCCACGATAACGGAGTCAAGCTCCCCGCCCGCTCAAGGAGAACGATCCCAAAGTGAAGGGATACGTGTAAAAATACGCAAAACCCTTTTTGGGTAAGGATATCCGCTTTGCTAGGTCAGGAGCGATGTTTTTCGAATCTGGAAACGACAATCTTCCTTCATAGCAGGAATGCTGGAAGGACGGATGGAATAAGGATATACGCCAACAACCCATGTGCGAGGGTTAGCGGAAGGATACTTCTCTTTGAAGTCCTTAGTTGTGATGAGTTTCCTTGAAATAATGGTGCTGACCGTAGGGGGAGCAGCATCATCATCACTACTTTTGTTCTTTGATGAACCAGGATTTCTGGAAGAAGAGGCCATTGTTATCAAAAGGTAGAGAAGGGATTTTTTTTTTCTGAAGAAGAAGATTAGAGAAAATTGAAGACAAGTACGAGTTGAGTAAAGAAAGTTTGAGAGAGTTTGAAAAATTACAAAGTGTAATAGGGAAGTTTGATGCGTATAAGTAAAGGAATAGGCGGCTAAAAATTGTGGCCATAATTACCTTGATAACAGGCAAAGGTGTTGCTGAATCGTGAGATGATACGTGTTCGGGCATTAAATGCGAGGAGAGATGCGCCTAATCAACCGTCAGAAACTTTATGTTGGAGGTCAAAGAATTTCCCGCCAAGAAAGGTATCTTTACCAACTTCCCGGTGACTAAAGCTATGCCAGCGGAAAGCAGAGGGACTATCTGTATAGGGTAAAATATGCTCATATTTAATGCTCGCATGATAAAGCGACATGTGGAGTCGAAGATAGAAGATAATCAGGGCCAAAGGCAGTAACCTCGTTTGTTGCCGAAGTAAATGGTATACACAAAGGCGAATTAAATGCATGTCACCTGGTAGCATTTAATGGAGAATATTCTACATCATTGAGCACATGGTCCGTTATAGAGAATATGACATTCACTACCTACCGTTACTCATTCTTCAATGACCCTCATAATTGTTATTAAAGAGGGGCTTGATCCTAGGACCTTGTTCCCTAGGTGCAACTATAAATAGTGAGATCTACAACTATTGCAGGGGACACAAATTTTCCAACAACCATACGTTATACTCTGTTAAAAGTTCAATAACATTTTACTTTCTTGCTTATTTATATTGTCATTACTAACTCTGGAAGCTCCGCTCTCGGAATCAAGATTTCTACTATCTTATCTCGATTTCAAGACTAAGTCTTACATTCTTGTTTAATTCATTTATCATTTTAGGGTCAAATCGATTCACTTGTCTATAAACCATGCATAAATTCTACCGTAATGTTTTACGGGTAAACAAAGACTTGAACATTTGTGTCGTTCTAATATATACATATATATATATATATATATATATATATTATTTTTTTTGGTATTGTGATTTCTAATTTTATACTCTAGACAGTACGGTGGTGTACAAGTAGTTATATGTGCTAGATCATTTTCAAACAAGCAAAGGGCTGTTGTAAACTTGAGAAGTAAAAGAGGCCCTTTTCATTCAAGAATTATAGAAAACCTCATGGGTTAAATTGAAAATTCTTTACATTTAAAGGCAAGTGGCAACGCGACCCGGCTTTATATAAAGCGCGAGGTGGTATCCATTTTCTATTCCTGTTCTGATGTTAACCTTATATCATCGAAGCGTCAAACTCTAGGGTTAGGTTGCGGCCGCCGCCGGCTGTAATAGCAGTGGTCTCCCTCTATTTTCATTATCTATATTGCTTATTTTCTCCGTTTACTTGAATTTTTTGCTGGAGCTCATAAGAGCTTGAAGAGATGCTATAAAGAGAAACGAAGAAAATAATTGAATCGCGGTGATGTTTTTTCAAAATAATCTCCGCAAGATGAGCTTCTATCTTCTATGGTTCGTATTCACTGAGCAGCTCTTTTATATTTTTTCACTTCCACCAAACTTTTCATATTTTCAGAAAAAATTATATCTACTTTTGGTTAGAGTAATCTTAGTGCTGGGTTTTGAGATACATATATTGAAGGTCCTATGGACGAAGCGCAAAAAGCATAATGTGCTTTCGGCCAAGTTTTCTTTTGGATATCGATTTGAATCCGGATCTCCGGACCTGAATCCTTCGGGTTTGGATTGCTTCTTACGCAGACATTTTTATGTTCATTTTTTCCGAAAATTTGTCTTCTCCTTAAAGAAATATTAGCATAAGGGATTTTAAAGCGAAGGTTCCCAGCGGAGAGTGTTGAAACTCTAGAACGAGACCTCTCTAACACAATAAAACAATACCTTTGCAGATTTGAACATTTGCCGAATCGTAGGAAGCTCCAAACTGCTCCGTTTTGGTGCTTCTTGAACCCTCGGCTAAATGTATAAACTCATTTCTTCATATTCAACTTCTATCGCTCTTCTACAAACTTGCGTTGAAGTTAGCTGCTTTTGCTGTCTATTATTATTTCGCATGAACATTGATTCTACACCTAGTGGACTAAATTATCCCAAATTTTAATTATGGGATTACAACCCCAATACGGCGGGATATTTTGATTATGTCTAAGATTAAATTTATACCTTGTTTGGTTGGAGATGGATAAAAATTTATACCGCCAACCAAACACAATATAAATTTAATCCCACGTCTTATCCTATTCCACCCTAAGGGGTCGTTTGGTAGGCCGTATTAAGCAAAATAATCCCCGTATAAAAATTTAATCCGTCCAATACCATGTTTGGTTGGTCAATTCAATTTACTCCTACCTAATACATGGATTAGTTATACCTCATATGAGGGATTAACTAATACCAAGGAAAGGAAGGGATTACTAATCCCTGGATTAGCTATACATGGATAAGACTTAAAATTACTAAATCCAGACTTATACATTGCATAATTAATTTTTAATACAATGAACCAAACATTTGATAAAAAATAATCCCAGCACTACAATCCCTGCATTACTAATCCCTGCATTACTTGTGTTCGTACCAAACGACCCCTATGGGTCTTGTGAACTGATGAATTTAGGGCAAGAGTATAGAAGTACTCAATTTTTCAACAATCTCTTGAGCTATGGCCTTGAGTAAGTCTTCAATAAAAGAAATCCGGAGTAATAATAACCAAACAGAATCATACTTGAAAATTGTAATGCGACCAAATTTAAATATTGGTTTTATACTCGATATTGTAATGTCGAACATTCACTTTCAACATGGACTATCACCAGAAAGTTTGTTCGGAAAATCGAAATTTGGCCGGAAAATTTCATTTTTATGTACTCTAATTCAAAAACTTCTTGGAGAACACAGAATATCAATAACCACTAAGCAAATCATAACCGCACTCATTTCAATTCCGAAATAAAGCAATACGGCAGAAAGTGGTCAAATCAAAATCTTAAGGTTCTTCAAATTCTGCAAGGTGAATCTGTGTGTCCGCTGATACAATTATATTTTGTATTCACCCAAGAGGTATTACAGAAAGGGGAAAGAAATTAGAGGTGGGCTTATAAGGAGAAGTATGTATAGAAACTATGAACTTTTATCAGATTTAAGAACTTTGTTTTGTTTTTGAAAAATCAAGTAGCTAAATAAAGCACCGAGAAGGAAGAGAAGATTAATTGAGAAGCAAGCGTATACTGTGCATTATCTATTTTCCTCTGTTGATTCGCAAGCGTATACTGTGCATTATCTATTTTCCTCTGTTGATTCGCAAGCGTATACTGTGCATTATCTATTTTCCTCTGTTGAACAATGAGTATAAATGAAGGAAGTGAGAATGCGGCCCCAAGTACTGGAGCTAATCTAGAGATTCAATTACTAGGGTCTTGGGTGGGTTATTAAGAGGTATTGATTTGGGTAATAAAATTTAAGATGGAGCTTTAAAAATTAAAAAATTAAAAAGAAAAAAAGGGTTGGAGCTTAAGATGAAGCCAGGTGTAACAGAAAGGCTGGGGTCCAGGATAGAAGGTAATGAATAGTATACCGAGGGATATTTATAATTAATATTTGATAGTATAGGAACATATATAGCCGTTTTCCTATGAGAATATCTTCAACATTAAAATTGTCATTACATGTTGAGTCAAACCTGAAATTGTAACTTGAACTGTTTTGGACTTAGACAAGATTGGATGAACATCTATATCATTATTATGGTTTACGTTATTTTTCATAAAAATATTCTTGTTGGATGTATCTTATAGCGAAAAAGGTTTTGAAGCACGTGATAATATTATTTAAATATTTCATCGACACCAGTGATATAAGAAGAAACTTGAAATACTTACAAAAAAAATACTTTTCACAAATGACGGGAGTCAATTTTTTTCGGGGTAACACTTAAGATACTTGTAAGAGTAACTTTTCTTTATAAATGATTTAAGCAAACTCATTTAATGTAAAATGTTTATCTAACTAAAATATTAACAGCAATTCTAAGTAAACAACTAAAAATAATTTCATCAACGAATGCCTAACACATTGTGTGTATTTTGGCGGAGGCAAATTAACCCTATCTGAATTATCCCCTCTTTAATAGATTTACAAACATCATGATATGACTGAATATTATGCAAAGTAGTCTCTGAAAGCAAAAAGGACCTGAAATGTCAACAGGAAAAATATGATAAAATGATGTCAAAAAGGACATGAGATGTCCACAGGACAAATAATGATAAAAGGTATCATACAGATCCTAATGTGCAGAATCTCGCCTAAAAATGTTTTTTATATGCCTCCGATTAATGAATTAGGATAGTAAGTTGGAAATCATGTGGTCTTTCAACTAATGTTGCAGTTTGATCATTACCCTTTAGATATAAGGGGTTATTTAGGTGATTGTATTATTATAACAAATTTTGACATAGAATAGTGAAGTGTTTGATCGGCTTTGTCGATTGATTGCATGATCAATGAAGATTTTGTCGAACGTCGAAGTTATGGTATTTACATCATAGAAGATTAGTTTTTTTCACCTGGTGTTTTACTTGAGAAGGTATTCAGGTTCTGACCAAGATTTTTCAGAATAGTTCCATATCACAGTTTGGTGGGGAAACTTTTGCATAAGAAAGAGTTGACAGCATAAGGAAAGATAGTTCCTAACATAACTAATTCAATGTTTGATTGACTTTTGAAATAACATCCACATTAAAGTTATATAGCAAAGTCTATTGTTGTATGCAGCATGCAAGATATAATTTGAAATAAGAATACGTGTATTAACACTATGGAAATTAAACCATATAAAGACAAAAATGCCTTCAAAATAAGTAATTTATGCATAACAATTCTCTTATTTTTAATCATAACAATGCCTTGATTATTGATAACAACATGACAGTTGTTTGAATATTATTCACCATAAATAATCTCTGCAATATTTTTTTGAGAATAACACTTTGGAATATTATCCCATATAACAAGTATATGAACCAGACGACCCTAAGTAAATTAACAAAATCTGTAGTTCTTCCTGCACGGTACTTGCCGGTTGAAGCTGAACATCTGCCAACATGCTTCCTACCTTGTGCATCTTTACAAAGTTTAACGGATATTTTAGCGTATGTTGCATAACAAAAATGACTGGAATTTTCTGAATTAAGCGCTGCATCTCCCCAAGTTAACTCTGGATAAATTTAGTGTTGTGCTGCATATTCAAATTTTTAATGCTAGACAAACTTAGTGCTGTGTACCTTAAACAAAAAACTGAGGAAAGATAGTTCTGTCTTTGAAGTTTTATCCTAACGAAAATTCAATAAGAGGAGCCATATGACTGTATTTTCTTCTATTTTCTTTTTCTCTTTTTGGTTTTTGATAATTACAGTGGACCGAGTACTGATCGAGGAAAAACATGGCGGAGTGTTTATCTTTACAAATGATTACATCGTGCTGCAATAAACCACACCTAGAAGTTCATTGCGTTTCTCTTTCAATCCTTTCATGTCTTGTGGTAAATTAATTTCATATTTCGGTGTTTATAAGAAATAATACATTTGTTAACTTAAGAATATGGGGTATAAGGATCTAAGGGAACAATGATTCTGGATACCCTTGCTTTGGTTCTATAAGACGTTGGAAGTACATAGTACGCACTACACTGACCTTTTCTCTTCATGCCTAATATCAAATTAATAAGAATGGTTACAAATATTGGTCAGTAAAGATTTATATAGTCAACCCCTACTAGTTTGGGAATGAGGCGCTGTTTTTGGTGCTATACACATTGACAAAAACTTGATATTGATGACTGAGACTTACAAGGCAAATGTTAAATCCATCAATCTGGTAGCTATCATGGCATTATCAGCTCCTGCTATTTGATACCCTTGAAAAGAATATCAGCATGTGCGGTCTCCTAGCAACGTCTTCTTTGATCAGAGTTGTACTTGAATCAACCTGTACAGGACAAAGTCAGTCCATCATGGCTGCCCTTGAAGCTGTATTAATCACGGCAAAGGGAGAGAGATTAGGCACATGCATTTTTATCTGTGTCCTCCAGAAGCATCAATGATGCAGTGCTGAAAGACCCCCGATAATTTAGTAGGATAACCATCAAACCAGGCAATCTAGAAAGTGATGCTTCTGCACTAGGGAACCACCTATAAGAATGTCATTTAGGCTTCACCAGGTAGGATGCCCATATCTCATCTGCTGGAGCTGGTGGCTGGACCCAATGCCCAGGTATTCGGCTGCATCAACACACAGAAGTTTGGTGGGGTAGGGCGAAGGGGAGTTGTTAGATATGTCTGGCATTTGTCATATGCAGACATAACTTGTCATGAAAAATACGCAAAAATTCTATTTTGTTAGTTTAAATGAAAGAGATCCCAAAGAGTAGAGAATTTAAGGAGAACGTCACGAAAAGACACTAAAGGGTCAAATAGCACATTTCGAATGCAAAACGATATAGCTTTTCAACAATACAAAAGCAGTGAGAGCCAAATACTAGACTAGTTGTATGAATCTAATCCTTCAGCTGGTTTACTTCATGATTGAATTCTTTCACCACAGGTGATTCCAAGAAAATATCCTAATTATATTATGATTATGACATTGAAATGATTCTTTTGATCTATTCTTCCAGCCTTATTAGTAGTATTCTTTTAGTGGCTGAGTAGAAAATGTCAAATCACACATGATTAAGTGAACTATCGAAATCTAAAAACTTTAATGGTGGTAATAAGGATATGATATCTAGGTGAGAATAGTAACACATAGTATCAGAAGACGTGATTGACGTAAGCATCAAGAGATGTTCCTTTTTGACCTTTTCTCTCACATTTACTGTTTGTTCTTTCCATGTCAGTGAAAACCTAATAATAAGGAAATGACTAATGCAACTTGTGCTTTTGCGGACTTTAAAAAAAATACCAGCAAGATATAGCAAGATATATTTACCTTCCTCCAGGTCTGATGTAGGCATCCCATGTTCTTCTTACCTGCATAGAGGAAGGAAAAGGTTTCATGTAGCGCAAGCCTATAAATTGTCAAGCATAATTAACTTTTCTAGCAAGAACAATTAACATATAGAAACGAACAGAATGGCCTTCAATCACAATGATATGAGAAACTACTGCAGGGGTAAATAATTAGCAAGACATTAGCCAAGATCACCTCTATAAGTGTTCCCAAATCATGATTACTGCCATAGTAATAGTGATAAAATTCCAATGGTAGGTTTGCGACAGAATCATGTAAGCTGGCTGAGCCTAGCCCTTCAGGTCCGCCCTTTTCCATCTCATTGAAAGGCGTAGAACCTGATTTATCTTTACTCTCAGTCGTCTGGTCTTGATTTATTTTATCGGCACCAGTATTAGCATGCAAGTCACCAGGCTCTGGTCTATGACTTGGAATTGTTTTCCTGGATTCCTCAGCAGTAGCAATTGCATCCTTAGCAACATCTGTTTCAGCTGCTGCCTTTGCCTGTCGCTCTTCTTCCTCAACTGCAGCTCTTACTTTTTCTAGAAACTTGTCATCCTCTTCCGGAAGAAAGTGACCTATATAAGTATAAACAACGATGTTACAATTAAGTGAAGAAGACTGATGTCTTTGGGGCCAAAGGGAAAAGACTGAGGGTAAAAGGTAGTGAAAGTATCTTTCATAAGTAAGGGTTCTACTCCGTCACCCCGCAATGCCAAATGTTTACAGGTTTTAGCAAATTGTTGAGGAACTATATTAGCTTAATACAAAATTTCAAAATATTGATGTAATGATTTTCAGTAGCAGAAATCTCAATCTTTAGTTTCTGAAAATCTATGCTGAAAAGAACAGCATATAGAAATAGTTACATACAGAAAACACATTAGCTGCATAAGTGGGTTAAAGTCTCCGCAGATGTCATGAAGCAAAAGAGGAAGCAGCCAATGATAATCGCCCAGTTGCAGCATTAAAAAATAAATTATAATCCCAAGGGAGAAACCACTGTTTCCTTTACCAAATTCATTTTTCCCACTGAGCATCTCGTAGTTAGCAAATACTAATAAAAACTTATTTATTACAGACTGTTTCAAAAATCCATGCGGAAAACATTGCATGATTTTACTTAAAAAGTGCAGATTTCAACCCCAAATATAGCAGTTCCACTAGAAACCGAGCAAAAAATAATTTATTTGAAAGGAAAGGATCGTACAAGCTAGGATAAACTAAAAGGAAACACTATGACAGATCAACGCCATTGGAATATTTACCTTGCTTCTTCAACTTCTGAACCCTGATGGAGCGTAATTCTTGCAATTTCTCTACCATCAATGCCAGCTCAAGCTGAAAGCAAAAATAAAAGTGACTCAACATCATCATACCTTGAAATAAAGGGTACCACGATATTAAATTACTTGGGTGTCATCTCAAATAAACCATAAAACCAGCCTCACATATCTTGTGGTATTGAAAAGGAACCTTTGTGGAGGAGGGGTGCAGAATTTGTTTACAGGAAGAAGAAGCAGGAGCAAAACTAAGCCACATGGAAACATTGAACTGTGTCATGAATATGGTGCCACACCATGTCAAAACTCTCAGAAGTTTTTGATCCTTAAGTTATAGCTAGATCAATTGTGGAAAAATTATGGGAACTTCAACAATCATGTCCATCTGAATGAATAAGCGGTTAATTTCCTTCTCACCTCGGATTCCAGTCTCTTTTTCTCCTGTTTTTCCTTTAGCTTTGCTATTTCCTTCATCTTTTCAACCTGCACATAGACCCTCAGTAACTGAGCATTATGTAATGCAATTGAACATTTACTGTGAATACGGACAAAAGAAACTTTAGGAACTAAGTTTTGGTAGCTCAGTGACACTCAATGCATAGCCCAGAAAATACAGAAGCATTTACTAGTTTATTTAGACATCACAAAATAACACACATAATCCATTAGAACCCAACATACTAGTTCTTCTTATTAAGCATATAATGCAGTGCAATGCTTCCAACAATGACAACAACATACCCAATGTAGTCCCATAAGTGGGAGCAGTGCAATGCTTCCAGTTATGGAAAATTGTGATTCCAAAATAATGTAACTACAGGAGGATTTAACGAAAAAGTTATGATATTAACAAATAAGTGATATAATTAGGTATAAAGAACAGAAGAAAAACATGCACAACGAACTACATTATGCCTTAGGTGCATGTCATGGGTTCGAATCCTGCCGCGGACAGAAGGGTAGAGGGGCAGGCCCATTATCCATCGAGTTTCGAACCTTGCGCACTAACCCTAGGGTATCTGGAAACCACTATGCCTCAAAGGCAAGCGGAATGGTTAACTATGAAATTTAAGATTTCTGGTAAACCAAGGAAAAAAGCAATTTCCAGATAGTGAAGTGTTGTTCAATGAGTTGGATTACCCAACAGATCTATGAGGCAATAGCCTCACCATGGTGGGTAGGCTGTAAAAGGGCTGAGGTCAAATAATAGGTTCTTAAAATCTGATACAACTACTGCTCAATGGATATCCAATCAAGGATGGGAACTAAGATCCAGATGGAATTATAATGATTGAAAAGTTGGAAAGAATCTCCACTCTTCTAAAAGAGCTAGAAGATACAGCACATCATATAATGAGCCTAACTCCTGTTATGGAATGCAAGAAACAATAGAATATTCACAGCAAAATTTTGCTATCAGACTTTACTAGCAGCACGGAATTCATTTGATACTTGGGCTTGGAAACTCATTTGAAAAAGCAAAGTTCCTTTAACGGTTGTTTGCTTTAAATGGACAGCTTTTTGTACATCTTCATTTTATCTAGCATAAAGCATTCTGTACATTCTTTTTTTCTTTTGTTCCTAAATGGTACATTGATGCTATCCCACTATTTCTTCCCATAATCTTCTGCATATTGATGAACAGAAACACCATGGAGTAGCGCATTTTAAATGTTTCAAATGTTCAAAATGTTACAATGAGCAAAGTTTTGAGGAGCAAGAAATGTATCAAATATGTTTTTGCTACATCCACAAAATCTTCAAAGAAACAGAAACCTTTTAAGGCATACTTAGCCACCAAGATTAAGAACTTGTTAGAACATATAAAATTAATAGGTTGTCAGTGAATAACTTGTGAAAAAAAGAAAAAATAAATAGACGACAGTAAAATATAGACATATCATAAATTTTAGTATACATTTGTTGTCTAAGAACATTCCATCTCACTATTTATGGTTCTCTTTCTCCAATTTCTTTTTTTTCCTTCAAAATGTTTGTGGGCTAATGATGGAATAGTTTTAACAGTGCTCAAACCCAAGCAGTACAAGCCAACACAGGGATTCTACTTTCTCAAAAACAGGATGCGAATACTAAACAAGTATTTTTTTAGCACTACACATTTTCAGTATCAATACCTTGCGTTTTGCAATATCCTTGGCTATCTCTCTGGCCCTCCACTCATCAGCTTCCGCATCAATTTGGTCAAATTGCTCTAGCTCCTAAAGATTAATGCAACATCAGAAATCAGAACACTAAAACAAAAAAAGCAAACGCCTTAGAGATTAGAATTGCAAAAAATAGTAAAGACACTGAAAAAGGGAAATACAGTGTAGCACCTTTGCTAACTTTTCTGCTACGCGCTTCCTCTTCCTTTTTCGCCAAAGCTTGTTCCTTTTGTACTTGTGCATTTTATTTGCTAATCTAACAGCTACAGACTTTTCTTCCCAAGGGGCCATCTCATCCGTCATAACCCTAAAAGGTTCCAACTGAGCTCTCAATTTTGATATTAGGACATTAGCCGCTTCCAACGACAGAGATTCTTGGCTTTCCATATTGATCCTAGAATGCTCCATAAGCTTCACAAAATTGTCGGTAGAGCCTTCACCAGCCCCATTCTTTGAACCCTCCTCGTATTTTTCTTTCTCGTCTTTCAACCTACTCAAGTTTTCCAGCTCCTTCTTCCTGCTCAAGTATTTCAAAATTCAAAAGCTCCAAAGATAAATGGGAGCACATATATCAGATTCAAAAACAATAGCGCATGTAATAGTACTACTGATTTGAAGTTTCAAGCTTTAGTTACTCAACAAAGTTCTCACTAGCCCCAGTTGCCGGACCCCTCTCAGAATTTTCTTTCACCCTAATTAACATTTCCAGCTCTTTTTGCCTGCTCAAAATATTGAAATGCAAGAATGATGCCTTGTGTAGTTAGGGGTCATTTAGCAATTTAGAAAGTTAGAAGGACTAGTTGGTTAAGGCTGTTACTTAACAGTGCTGAGTCTGTTATAAAAGCACTGTTAAGTACCTAAATGTAACTAACACTTCATTTTGCTGAAATACACGATCTCTTCTTCCTCT
Source organism: Nicotiana obtusifolia (assembly GCA_002018475.1). Lineage (NCBI taxonomy): Eukaryota > Viridiplantae > Streptophyta > Magnoliopsida > Solanales > Solanaceae > Nicotiana > Nicotiana obtusifolia. The sequence goes on along the minus strand of MCJB01021698.1, from coordinate 9,375 downwards.
CCTCTTCTCCATAGCAATGGTGTTCATCTAATCTGCATGTTGCTCGATCAGCTTAGCTAAGGATTCTACAAATTAACACAAAATATTCCAAATTCAAAAGCCCAGAAGACGAACATGTAAACACTATCAAATTATTATACAACTAATGCATACATAAAGGAGTTCCTCAATCAAATGCCCCATATTTTAGACCTTCTCAGTTTTTATTTCTTAATCCCCCCCCCCCCC
>MCJB01021687.1:118418-178861 GCA_002018475.1 Nicotiana obtusifolia | reverse complement strand
AAACTAAGTTATTGCTCAACATCGAGAATCATCAATTAAATTAGTAAAACTTTGGACACGAAAAAGTTTATAATTAAAAATTAAAAGATATACTTTTGTTCATATATGATATATAAAATTTCTTTAGGACTAATTAACCTTCTTAAAAAAATTATTAAGTTCGAAAAACTTGAATTCCATTTTGTAAAGTTCTATTATGAAGTATATATGGTCAGAGTGGTCTGGTAGCGACGAAGGGAAGGACCAAGAGCAACAAGATGCAGCGTCAGGCGAGGGCTGCAACGACAATTCTTTTTTAGACGAGATGTTGAGGGCTTGCGGTGACAATTCCTTGGTTGACAAAAAGAGTGACCAAAAGATTTTTATATAAAAATAGAAGAAAAAGTGTAATACAATACCCAAACAGATTGGAACTCCAATTAAAGTTTATGGTATCAAAGTTTGAAGAAAAAAAAAAACTTTAATCAGTTATGCTCAACACCAACGTATAGATACTCGTCACCATACCTATACGTCGTACTCAACAAGAAGCAATTAACAAATAGGACACAACTCCTAATCCCTCAAGCTAAGGTTAGAACGGACACTTACCTCGCTTTGCAACCAAATTCAGGATTCCAACAATCCTTTGCCTTGAAACTTCAATGTCGAAATATAAATTCCAGCAACTCCGATATCGACAGAATTCCAAAACCTTCTATTATATTTTTCGATAAACCAGTCTCCCTGTCCTCACTAACAAGACTTTTTCCAACCTTGCGACTTCTACAACACCAATCAAGTGACTTCCAATAGCCTCAATCTATGCGAAATATTAATCAACGATGTTAATTATACTAGTCAGAGTTATCTAAAATTCTTATACAAAGGCTAAATAATTGACATGCTAACGATTCAACCAATCCCTTATCACTCACATGTGTAAAACGCATTTAACTGAAAAGGCTTCTAATTGGACTTTTATGTCTCAATAATACATGTGTATTTATACGTGAGTTGTAAGATTCCAAGTCTAATTACGTGATGTGACTCATTAACTAACACTAAGTGTAGATCCCATGAATTCTCTATGTACAGTATATGACTCTAATTTGCAATGTTATAGAATCTTGTCTATCATAGTAAGTTTTCCATTATTAGCTAATAATTACTCAACCATATGCCTCCTAACTTATAATAGGAGAAACCGAAACTATTTATCAACAAATGGGAACACTTTTACATAGCATTGTACACCCAAACCTATATTTAATTTAATTCTTCAATTCCATTGTATGCTACTGGGTGTAAGAATTAAAATAAGACATACCTGATCACTTGAAATTGTTCAACAAGAATCCCTACGAAGTGGAGGATTTATCACGCTGACACAGTAAATATTCTTCCCTAATACTCTTTTCCTCATTCACCTTTGTTGTTAAAAGTGAATTTATTATGTAGTGGATTGTGTGTTGTATGATGTGTGTGTGCAGATCGTGTGTGTGTAAGGTGAGTGACGTGAAAAGTGGAGGGGGGGAGGGGGTTTAGGGGAAAAGATTTCTGATGGGTTTGGGAAGAAAGGATCATGGGGTTAGTTAGGATATGAAGGAATCTTTGTTTGGTTGGTACTCTTTTTGTTTTGTTTTTTTTTTATTTATTTATTTATTAAAAGGCTATAACTTGAGCTCGGGACCTCAAAATTTGATTCCGGGCATACACTCAAGTCCTAAATCACGATATGGGTCTAATTGAACTATCAAAATACTTATACAGGTCCGTCTACTAAAAATGTTGACGGAAGTCAACTCACTTGAGTTTTAAGGCTCTATTTCACATTTTAATCTTTCCACATAAAAACGTTCTAAAAAATTATATTGACTGCACATGTAAATCGAGGTGAGGTAAAAAGGAGGTTTTAATCCTTGGAACACTGAATTCAATCTAACAACAAGTGATGACCCTTTGGGGTCGTCACAGTTCTGGTATTCCAAAGTTTCTTCGCTCTGCTCTAATCCAATCCCTGAATAGAACTCCTGTCTCCATTGCCTCTTCTCTCAACGAATGTCTATGATCTCCAATTTGAAATCTTTCTTGGGTGAAAGCGCTCTCCGATGCAACTGATGAAGCTTGAATTGTTAATATATCGCGGCCCATTTTTGCAAGTATGAGAAATTGCGATTCTTGACTCTTCCAATAATCCAATAAATTGTGAGTTCCAAAACTTGTAAGTTTCTTTGGATATTGGATTAAGTAGACTTGGAACTCGCTGTATTCCTCCCCGTACTCGTCTTGTTCTGAAAGCAACTTTTGATCAAGTCCTCCAAAAGTGTTCATCCCCGCATGCCTTTTGCCTATTTGAGAAGAAGAACTTTCACCGGTTGACAGTATTGGTGCAGTTGGTGTAGCAGTCTCTGCCCAAGCTCTATACTTTGTGAAAACAGCCACGGTATCTGTAAAAACTTTAGCACAAGCATGTTCTACACTAGGGTAGTTATTAGTCGCAATTTCAACAGGTGTAATATCTAAATTTGCATATATTTCCCGAACAAGTCGTTCAGTTAACTTAAGTTTAAATGCAGGATGCAACACAGAAGCAATGTAAAAAAGTTGGGGAATTGGAAAAAAATATTTTTTAAATTTTTCAATCATAGCCTCTACAGCCATTTTACATTCTTTGTATTGCATATATAATTTTAATAATTCAGATATTTCAGCTATATAATATAATATGGTAGGAGTAGTTGGATAATATTATCCAGAAAATTCTAAAGTAGCATGACAGAATTTTTCTAAAAACTGGAGGAGATGTTGAACAAGGTTCCAATCGTCTTCCTTAAGGTGATAAAGTTCCATAAAATATTTATTCTACATTTGAGTAATAAGCTCTCTATATTCATAAGCAACAGTTAATGCTTCAGATAAAGTGTTTCACCTACTACAAACTTCTTTTGGGACTCTCCTAATCGGCATTCCTAATTCTATACATTTTCTTTGCCATTCTCTTTTTCTTTCTTGATTTTTATTTCTAAATATAAAAGCAATAGCTACTTTAACCTTTTCAATAATGTGGTTAAATAAGTCAAGACCATCTTTGACTACTAAATTGTAAATATGACATGTACATCTAACATGAAAAAATTCCTCAAAAAGGGGGTATAAAATAGGTCTCAAGTTCCTAAGTGCTTCTGTGTTGTTTGTAGCATTATCTACTGTAATACTAAAAACTTTGTTAGATAAACAATATGCACGATAAATTGATGAAACTGTTTTGGAAATATAATTTCCCGTGTGTGGTTCATCAACAACTTTATATGTAATAATACGTTTTTAAAAGACCCATCAGAATCTATCCAATAAACAGTAACTGTAATATAATCACAGTTATTTGTAGAACGACCCATATCAGTAGTAAGGCATACTCTAGTGTCAAAGTTATCAAATAAATATCGCAAATAATCTCTATATTCGTTTTTAAATTTAATAATATCATTTTTAACAGTAGTTCTTGGAAAACCTTTAAAAGAAGGATTATATGTAGCTTCAATATAACGAACAAAACCAGTAGAAGAAGAAAACTATAAGGTAAACCCTCTACCGCAACTAGTTTAGCAATATTTTCCCTATCCCTTTGTTTATCATAACCAAGAATCTCTCCTGTTGTTTGGTTAATTTTAGCTTGCATACCCGAGGATTCATCATGTGCTCCCCCCTCTCCCCCCCNCCCATGTTCGGTTCCAAAATAAAACCCCCGCCCGCATTGACCATTTCTTAGGATGTTTATTTCTTAAGTGAGTCCTAATTTTACCCATCCCACCTTCATTACCCCTAGTTCTGAAAAACTACTCCATTCCACAAAGACCACAAATAGCCGTCTGATTTTCAACTTTCTTTTGTACAAATTCTCACACCTCAGATCTTTCTTTACGTTTAACCAGGGCTCTAGTGGGAGGTACAGAAGGCAAGTCGGACTGAACTTCAGGTGGACTAGCTTGAAATTCATGTGGTTCTTCTAAATTAACCCTAGTTTCATAATTATATTGCGCTTCTACGTGTTGTGAATCAAGTGGATTATTAGAGCTAAAATCATGATAATATTGATTTTCATCTATGTGTTGAGTAGAACTACGAGCAATTCCTTTTCCTCTATTTCGCCAACGACCACGTGCCCGCCCCCCACTATTAGTTCCAATTGAACCTCTTTGAGACATAATTATAGCAAATAAAATAAATATATGACAAAAATATAATAAAAGAGTAGAAGTAGGAACGACCAACCAAATATAACCGTATAATTGAGGTGAAGTTGATACTTGAACCTTCACTTGATAGCAACTCCAATTAAAACTTGATAAACAATCAAAATTGTATAATTTATACAAATAGCTAAAGTAGCAAAATAGCAATATTGTAAAGAAATTGAGATAATTAGAGAGAATTGGATGATTTGTGTGAAAAATATGATGAAATAATGGGGTATTTATAGGAAAAAATAATTAGGGGTGGTTATGGGGTAAAATGGCCGTTTTTTGGCGGTTGGGCAACGGCTATTTGTTCAATAGAGCCGTAGCCGTTGCCCAACGGCTAGTTTTTAAATCTTCCCTTTCGGTCCGGTACCGGCCAGTTCCGGGCCATTTTTTTTCCGGTTCGTCCGGTTTCAAATCCTTAAACCGTCCCGTTACCGGGACCAGTTCCCATATGCCTTAAAAGGTCCGGTTCACATCAATCCAGACCGGTCCGGGCCGAATTCCGGTCCAAAACCGGTCCGGTCCGGTGTGAACCGGACCAATAGCCACTCTTACTTATAACATTAAATGTAGACCGATTCATGGCTTATAATTTCTATTATTTATGTTTGCAGAAAGCTAGATAATTATAATTCTCGTATCTCAAGACTCAAGAGAAGAAAGGCTTTCGATTAACTGTAAGTATATCACTGTATATGTACACAAGTTATTCAGGAACCTTATAAACCTTACCCACCATAACACCAAGGTCAGAACTCGAAAGGTAAGTAAAGGAGGAAGCACTCTTACAGTTTTCTCAACATAAGAAAAACAGAAACAATAAACAAACAAAAACATGAGGGGGGAAATGTGATTGCTTGTTCAAGGACTAACACAATCCACAATCATAGAAACCGAAGCCTCAGAGTAATTCAGCAATTTATTCAGTTTAACCAAGTTGGATGCCAACCCATATCTTTGAAATAAGGAGAGGGATTCATGATCTTCACGAACCAATTCATTGCTTGTTGAGAAAATTGGTTCAGCAGCTACAGCATGATCTTGACCTACCTTGTTTCGCAACTTGGCTACCTCATTTGACCACATATCAACTAGCCCAGACGCTCTTCTTCTTCTTCTTCAAATATCTATCACTTTTTCAACTTCACACCAGAGAAAATAAAAGGTAGTAGTAATATTTTTGTAGATGCTCTGGATAATTAGTTATGATTGAAAGTATCACAAGACTCTGTTTATATTGGTGTAACAGAGTGGATAAAGCAGGATAGGAAGGGTAGAGCTTTCTTGTGAGCCGCCCACATATTTAATTTCCATGGGCGTTATAGTAGTTTTTAGTTGTTAGGTTAAAAAATATCTGTGTGCTTTTAGATTAAGGGTTTGGATAACCAAATGATAGAGACAGTATAGTTCACGATCAAGATGGGTCCAAAAACAGTGGATCCAAAGAGGTAAATAGGGAAACCATGTGCTCCTTTTATCAGTATATCACTCACAGTTGGATATATACCTTGCTTTTCAAATCCATGTCACAGAGAATGACTAAAATCGAAATAATATGTAGGTGATTTATTTAGCGATCTTATATATTAATATTTTATAATAATTCACAATAATTATATTACAAAAATATTTAAAATATGTTTGAGGATATAATACTTAAGCAAGATACCTATTTGACACCTTAAATAAGGAATATTAAAATGACATTGGAGTTCAAAGAAAAACTAGAAAGAGCATTTGATAGGATCTACCACGCATGTGCCCGTAGAGGCCCGGTAATTAAGTTATGGTATATGTTGTTAGCTTATCGCAATTTCATGTGGTATTCGAACGTTCCTTCCATTTTGCTTGTGACAATATACTACTAATATGTTATCGTTACATTAATAGGGCTTAAATTTAAAGAAAAAAAACGTATTTTAGAAATGGAACTTTTACTTATTTATGTTACGTTGTAAACTTGTTTGCCTCTTAAATAGGTTATTATTTAATTAAATTTTTATATATATTTATATATATTATCACATATATACAAGGTAATATAATATTAGACTATAATATTTCCCATTTTCTCTTTAATAAAGTACTTTTTATCCCATTTGTTCAAGTACGGACGAGTTGTATTTTTTTTTCCTGTTAATGGCATTCTTAACTCTAGGTCGAGCAATTATTAGTTTCAGGTCTACCCATATGAATAATCTACGTTGACCTTAGTACCCTTTGAGTCTTGAATGTTGGAAATCAATTGTTTGACCAAAAAGTGTGATTTTTGGCTCAAATAATTAAATTTATATATTAAGGGGTTAAACCTAATTAGCAAGAATCTTTCTAGATGCGAATTATGAAAACGTGATTAATGTTGAATAGATCTGGCAGAAAAATAATAATGGTGTGTGACAATCATTCCAAATAACGTGAGTAATAAATGAGCATTAAATAGCAATGAACAATAATAAATGGCATTTGGGTAAATAAAGAAATGATTTACCCAATAAAAGAGAAGCTAGACATTATTCCTCCTGACAATGATGAATGGCAGATAAATCCTTGAATGTTCGAATTATCGTCGGATCTGGTGGGAAGTATGGAATAATGTGGACAAGAATCTTGATAAAAAAAGGTATTGTTTGTCTCTTAGTAAGAGAGGGAGAATCTTTTTACCAAAGTGTGTTCTTACAAATGAATATCACATGCCTGACATCACTGTCTCTTTTCCTATATATATGAGACATATCCCTAACAAAACCTATAAGTACAAGTGCAGAGAATATCCATTAGAATATTTTCTTTAATATCCTATTTTGAAAACTAGCCATTACAGCTCTGTTAACGGTGCTCGACCTCGACCATTATTGACATCTCGACCACGAATCTCGTTGCTTCCTGGTCGACCTCGACTAACCCTTTCCTTAGTGCTATCTTGCCCTGAATATTTTAGGGAAAATTTTGATCTATCCATTTAGTTCCCCCTCTTATTGAGGCCTACCTCAGACGGCCTTGAGGAGCGGATTCTGTTCGTCGTAGTCAAGAAGATAGGACGAGTTGGTCGGGTCGAGATGTTTGCGACGAGATGGCAACGTGGCCTTTCGTGAGCCGCAACTTTTGGGGTTACATCGTTTTTGGATCAAAGTGACATCATGACGTCATGCGTCATTATGATACATTTTTCCGATGCTTTGCGTCATTTCGTGTGCATCTGTTGATTGGATCTGCCGCTTGGTACCTGTGCTAGGTAATTATAGCATAATTTCTTGGTTTTGATGCCTAAATTCTTACAAATAGGGATATAAGGGCATACACTCGTGTTTTACAGATTTCCCACATCGAAACGTTGTGCCTTCTTCTTCTTATTCCATTATGTGTATCTTATTTTCCTGCTCTAGCAATCCCTGTTGCTTTTAACTTTTCATTACTTGAATACCATCTTTTTCATCAGAACTATGATTAACGTATCTTCTGGTCCCAGCAAGGGTAATAACCCGGTTCCCTTGGCGATGGTTTTGCCTTCTCACGCGAAGGGTGTCTCTATTGCCGTTGAGGAGGAGAACTTCCCCACGGTGGAGGAGATAATTCCTTGTGGTGAGAAATTCAGGTCTGATATTACAAAGGCACCTGAAGCTGAGCCCGAGATCTCCGAGTCGGCGATGAAAGAGGCCGATTTATTAGAGATTAGGCTAAATTTGACATCCCCGCTCACATCGAGTTGGTCCCTACAGGGCGGGATGTGGCACAAGTTCACCATCCTGGGTATTGCGCGTTTTACGCCTACCCGTTTCATGTTGGCTACACTCTTCCCCTTCTACCCCTTGGCGGAGGAGTTTTGCCATTTCTATGGCGTGTTCCCAGCTCAGCTCGTGCCATATATCTACAAGCTCATTAGGATGCTTACTAAGTCTGCGGAATTGGCCGGGGTCAAGATCACGCTTCAGCATTTGATACATCTCTTCGCCCCTAGTTTCTATAGGAGGACAATGTTAAACCTTCGCCATCGAGGGGGCAAGAGCTGGGTGGTGAAGATGGATGATAAGGCGAACCGACAGTTCTGGCACAATTTTTTCTTCTTCAAAACCGAGGACGTGGTAGCCAATGTAGATGGCTTCCCCAAAACTTGGAATTATACTCGTAAGCGTCTAAATTCTCTTCATTGAGGCATTTGATTTACTGGCTTAGTCGTGAGTTCTAATCCGTTGCTTATCTCTTATGCAGCCAAGACTACACCTCCTCATTTGGTCGGGGACATTTCTGATTGGTTTCGGCCAGCTCCTCCCTCACATCGCGAGAATTCATGAGTGGTTGGGCTTTTTTAAGAAGTTTGGGCCTGCTCCCTCCTTAACCGGTGAGTCTCTTCATTTTGGCATCTTAGTCGCTTACCATTTTATAGTTTGCCCTGGCTGACCCTCTTTTCTTTTGCGCTTCTTTTAATTCCAGCCTGAGGGTCTTCGAGGAGGCTGAGAACTCCCCCACCTGCATTCTGTAAGAGGAAAAATGCTTCGTCTTTGGTGTCTACCCCCTCAAGGCTCTACGACCGCGGCAAGGTCTGCTCGCTCTTTGGTTTCTGCCCCGTCTACAACCGCGGCTAGGTCTGCTCGCTCTTTGGTCCCACCTACTACTACTTCAGCATCAATCTCTTCTCCACCTGCGGATATTCCAATGGCGAAGCCTCCGGCTTCCCCTTTATACTGTCTTGTGGACGACGAGGAGGAATCATCGCTAAGTGACGGGGATTTAGTGCCCCGTAAGAAGAGGTCAGTGGATGTTAGTGATGGGGCTGCTCGGGCCGTGGATTTTGTGATGGATAATGATTTTAATCTCCGTGAGACGAAGACCAAAATTCTTGAAGGCGACGTCGAGCTGGCGCCTAAGGTTTCGAGATCGGCGGAAGATGTAGGGAGCGTATCTCTTCCTTTTGCGATGATGGAAGTCGAAGGGCCGGCCGCTAGGGTTTATGATACTTCGCGATAAGAGGGGCCATCTACCTCACGGCCGGCTGACGGTGCTTCTTCGCTAGCTGATGGGAGAGACAAAGGTGTTGCCAAGGACGGCTATGAGACGGGCTCAGACCTCGACGTTGCAGAGCTGAGGATGATGGAAGAAGGATTTACTCAACTCGAGGTGAGGTTGGAGGGGTCTACGCGGACCATTGCGATCCCCATGGATCGTGATCTATTGAAGAACACAGAGAATGTGGTCCCTGCCCTTGGTTCCCTTTGCTCCGACATGGAGGGTGCAAACCCTCAAGGTGCTGGATGACTTTACCTTATCAAGGAGCATAGTCGGCCTTGCTCTCAGGGTAAATTTTTCAAGGCTTCTATTTCCATGTCTCTTATATTCAAAGTTTTGGGCTTTGTTTTAGTGCTTTCTCCTAGTTAGTGGAGGCGTTCTTCTTTTTTATTCTCTTTATTTTTGTGACTGCAGACCATGATCTTGGAAATTGAAATCGCTCGAAGGGAGGAGAGGTGTAAGGCTATATTTAAGAAGCTGAACGCAATTACTTCGAGTATCGTGGCAATTACCGGGAGATCCGCAAGCGGTTTGGCGAGGGCGGCAATTTGCAGGCCCTTTTGGACGAGCTGAAGCAAAAGGATGATAAGCTGGTGAAGGTCATTGAGAAGTGCAGTGTCCTTGAGAGTACATCGAGAAACAAGGAAGAAGAGCTTGAGGTCAGCAAGGCCGTGGAGGTCCACTGCTGTGACCTCCAGACGCAGGTGTTGAGTTGCGCAGGCAATTGGAGAAGTGTCGCCTGTAGATGGAGGTTCTTCATGGCGAGATCACCGAGAAACAAAACGAGTTGGATAGGGCAGAATACGCTCAGTCAGAGGCTTCGAGGAGGACGGAGGCCCTTGAGATGGTGATCCGGACTCTCTATTCTGAGCGGGAGAACAACTTGGAATAGGCAAGGCTAAAAGAAGAGCGGCTTGATGAGAGGATCAGAGAGTTGGACAAAGAAACTTCTGACCTCTATGACCGAGTTGCTGCTCTTGAGCCTGAGAAGGCCCAATTACCAACTGTCCTCTTCTCATACCTCGGACTTTCCTAATGTTCCTTGAGAGTTGTACGAGGAATGGATTCATGCCGAGGCCCAGCTAGACATGCTTTGAGATTTGCATACGGCGGGATCCGTTTCTGGGCCCGCCCTAGAAGATGCTCGTGTTAAGGCTCGCGAAGCTCGAGTCGCTTGTGGGTATGACCCTGCTACGCCAAAGGTCGACGAGGATGAGGGGAGGAAGGTGTAGATCAGCTTGAGCAGAACGCCTGGTATGACGTTGCATATCCTGAGGGCAAAGGCGAGGGTGTTGAAGGTCAAGAGGGCCACGTTGTTGAGGACCAAGTCGGCGAGGATGTCGCAGACCGTGATGGTGGTGGCCAGTAGTTTTCTTTTTTGACTCTTTGTTTATTTTTGTGTGTAGCTGGTGGCGTCTTCATGAGCCTTTGTAAAAAATATTCTAAGTATGCAATGCTAACTTCATTGTTTGCATCTGATTCTCTTCTTGTGTTTGTATTTGTATGTTTTTAATTATGTCGCTTGGTTGCCTTGATTTTCTAGCCGTAATCACTTAGTTCGAACAAGGTCGAACATGTACTAAGTTTAATTATGGCTGAGGACCAGTAGGTGTTAATTCGAAGGAGGCCGAATTAAAATTTAAGTTTGATTATGGCCGAGGGCCAGTAGGTGTTAGTTCAAACAATGTTGAATGTAACCTTCGTTTAATTATGGTTGAGGGCCGGTAGGTGTTAATTTCGAACGAGGTCGAATTAAAACCTATGTTTGATTATGGCCGAGGGCCAATAGATGTTTATTCGAACAAGGCCGAACATAACCTTCGTTTAATTATGGCCGAGGGCCAGTAGATGTTAACTCGAACGAGATCGAACATAACCTATGTTTAATTATGGCTGAGGGCCAGTAAGTGTTAGTTCGAACAAGGTCGAAAATAACCTATGTTTAATTATGGCTGAGGGCCGGTAGGTGTTAATTCGAACGAGGTCGAACATAACCTATGTTTAGTAAGATATTCCTCTAGGTGCGGAATTTGTCAACATCATAAACTTTAAGAATTGTTGCCTTGGTTGTACACTTGGAGAAATAGAAATAAACTTCATGCATTCCTGCTTTGTTCATACACTTGGGGAGATTTACAAATTTTCGGGCATTGGCTGGCGATCCAGTCCCAGTCTCAGTCTATCTAGTCCCTTCATTGGTCGACCTGGAGAGTGCTTGAGAGGTCGAGCAATGAACTTGGCGGCCCATGCTTCTATCTTTGTGTACTTTGACTTGAAATGTTCCCTTCATCGCCTTGTTAAAGTTGAAGTACTTGAGGTGGGTAATATTCCAGTTGTTTGGTAGTAGCTTTCCTTCCAATGTTTCTAGTTGGAATGAACCTTTGTTCACTATTGCCGTGATTATGTAGGGGCCGTCCCAATTTGTTCCTAGTTTGCCTTTCCGTGGGTGTTTGCTTGCTTGTGTTTTAGCTTTAAGCACGTAGTCCCCACTTTGAACGGCCTGACCTTTGCCTTCTTGTTGTAATAGCATTCTGCTTGTTGTTTTTGGGCGATCATCCTTATGTAGGCTATGTCTCTGTGTTCTTCGACTTTGTCGATCTTCTGCCTTCTGCTCTCATCGTTCCTTGGTCCGATCTCGTGGGAGTATCTTTGGCTGGGCTCCCCGACCTTGACTAGTATTACTGCATCAGTCCCATAGACTAAATAGTAGGGCATCTCTCCTGTGCTTGTCTTCGGCGTTGTTCGGTAGGCCCACAGTACTTCTGGTAATATTTTCGGCCATAGCCCCTTGGCGTGTTCAAGTTTTTTCTTCATGATATTCAGTAACGACTTGTTGGAGGACTCTACTTGCCCATTGCCCGCGGGATGGTATGGCGTCGAAACTATTCTTTACTTCTTCAAAAATTCAGCGACCTTCTTTCCCATGAATTGGGGTTTGTTATCGTAGCTGATCTCTTTGGGGAGGCCGAACCGGCATACAATGTTTTTCCATATAAAGGTGATCACTTCCTGTTCACGTATTTGTGCTAATGCTTCTGCTTCTACCCACTTAGAGAAACAGTCAGTTAAAACCAGAAGAAATTGTACGTTACCTCACCCTGCCGGGAGGGGGTCCACGATGTCCATTCCCCATTTGATGAACGGCCAAGGTGAGGTGACCGAGTGGAGGTGTTCTCCTGCTTGGTAAATCATTTGGGGCGTACTTTTGGCATTGCTCGCATTTTTTCACGAAGTACGCGGCGACTTTTTTCATGGTGGGCTAGTAATACCCTGCCCCTGTGAGGCATCTGACTAAAGCCCGATTTCCGGAATGAGCTCCACAATGGCCTTCATGGACCTCTTCAAGGACGCGCCGCGTCTGATTTGGCCCAAGCATTTAGCCAGAGGGCTGCCGTACGTTCTCTTATACAGATCGTTGTGGATGATGTTGTACCTGGCCGCTTGTATTCTCAGTTTCTTGGCCTCTTTTTTATCACATGGGAGTACTCCATCCTGCAAGTATGTAACAATACGGCTGCACCCGTCCCAAGTCAAGTTTATGGTTCTTACCTCGGTTTGGTCTAGCGATGAGTTGCGAAGGTGGACCACACTTCTGTCTCCGGTTGCAATATTTTCGGTGGCTGCGGCTAGTTTGGCTAGACCGTCCACCTCGGCATTCTGTGGTCGTGGGATCTGGTCGAGTTGACATTCTTCGAACTCGGGCAGCAACTTCCAGATTTTCGTCTGATATTTCTGTAACCTTTGTTCCTTGATTTGGAAAGTCTGTATGACTTGGTTGACTACGAGTTGAGAATCGCAGCGTAGTCTTAACTATTTTTCCCCATACTTGAATGCTAGCCTTAACCCAGCAATTATGGCCTCATACTCAGCCTCGTTGTTAGTCATATCCAGTCACCTTATGGACTGGCAAATTACTTTGCCGGTTGGGACTTCAAGTACGAGTCCCATTCCGGAACCTGAAGCGTTAGACGCGCCGTTAATGTACAGGACCTAGAGGTCCTAGTTTGGGGAGAAGCGTGGGTGGCTTCTCTTTCAACTTCAGGCATTACTTTTGCGCTGAAGTCGGCGACGAAGTCAGCGAGGACTTGTGACTTTATCATTGTTCGCGGGTGATATGTGATATCGTGCTCGCTTAGTTCGATGGCCCATTTGGCCAAACTTTCCGACAGCTCGAGTTTATGCAAAATGCTCTTTAGGGGGAAAGTCGTGACGACCGAGATGGGGTGGCACTGGAAATACAGTCTAAGATTTCGCGAAGCTATGACTAAAGCCAGGGCCATTTTTTTGAGCTGAGGGTACCTCGTCTAGGCGTCAACTAGTGTTTTGCTAATGAAATAGATGGGAGACTGTGTACTTTTATTTTCTCGAACCAGGACTGCACTCACTACTACTTCAGATACGGCGAGGTAAACGAGGAGACGTTCCCTTGGTTCCGGCTTTGAAAGCAGTGGTGGTGACAACAGATATGCTTTCAACTCCTTCAGGGCCTGGACACACTCAGAAGTCCATTGGAGGCTGTTATCCTTCTTGAGGATGCCAAAGAATCTGTGACACCTATCCGATGATTGTGAAATGAATCTTGAAAGGGCAGCGATAGGGCCAGTCAACCTCTGAACCTGTTTTTTGGTGGTCAAGTGTTCTGGTATCCCCTCGTTGGCTTTGATTTGATCAGGATTGACCTCGATTCCTCCCTGTGATACCAGGAAACCTAAAAATTTTCCTGAGGCCACGCCGAACGCACACTTTTTAGGGTTCAGTTTCATTTTGTATCGTTTGAGTATGTCAAATGTCTCTCTCATATGGTCGATGTGATCTTCTATTCTTTTGGACTTGACTAGCATATCATCTATATAGACTTCCATCGTTTTGCCGAGCTGGACTTTGAACATCCTCGTCACCAACCCTATAGCAGTATGTCCCCTGATGGGTGATGAATATGGCTTTCTCCTGATCTTCTTCTTCCATGAGGATTTGATTATAGCTCGAATAGGCATCCAAGAAGCTCAATAATTCATGCCCGGCCGTTGCGTAGATGAGTTGGTCGATATGGGGTAATGGAAACGAATCCTTGGGGCATGCTTTGTTCAAATTTGTGAAATCTATGCACATCCGCCATTTCCCATTCTTCTTTTTCACCATCACCACGTTGGCGACCCATTGGGGGTACTTCGACTTCCTGATGGAGTCATTTTCCAATAGTTTTTCCACCTCTTCGCGTACCGCGTCATTAATCGCGGAGTTGAACTTACGCCTGACCTGCCTCATTGGGGTGGAATGGGTCGACATTCAGCTTGTGCATGGCGATTTCCTTTGGGGTACCCGATATATCTGCATGGCATAAATCAAACAAATCCGTGTTAGTAGTTAAGAATTGACGGAATTTACCAGGTTCCTGAAGTATGCAGCCGATGTAAGCTTTCTTGTTGTGATCGTTGCTGTCTAATTGAATGGGGTTGAGGTCTTCTATGGTCGATTCAGCAGCTTCAACCATATCAAGATCTTTGATGACGTCTTTCCTATTGTCACATATCGACCTCGACCTAGTTGATTGCTATGCCTCTTTTTCTTTGTCCTTCATTTGTTGAGCGACCGTGCAGTCTAGGGCGATGCAGTAGCATTCTCGGGATATGCGTTGTTCCCCTCGTATGCTGAATATTCCCCATGGAGTCGAAAATTTGATCACCTGGTATGAGCTGGAGGGGATGGCCCTCATGGTGTGTATCCACGGTGGCCCTATTCTGGCGTTGTACACTGTGTCTTTGTCCATGATGTGGAATGTGGTTTCCAGAGTGATGCCACCGGCCAAAATGGGGAGTGTGATTCCGCCAGATATTCGCTAGACTACATAGTTAAAACTAGTTAGCGTGATGCAACGCGACACTATCTTACCTTCAAGTTTCACTTATACAAGTACTCGAGGGTGGATATTGCACGTGCCGCTCCCATCGTCTACCATAATACGTCTCACATCAGTATCTTTTTGTAAAGTTATAACAAGGGCATCATCATGAGGGAAAACCAAACTGTTGGTATCTAACTTGTCGAAGATGATACTTTCTTCGAGTTCGTCATACCCTTCGCGGGTGTTTGACCGTTTGAGCTTATGGATAGTGGTGAACTTTACGCTGTTGATGGAAGCATCTTTGCCGCCACGATGATCATGTGGGACGGTGCGGGTTGGTGAGGGCGGTTTCGGCGGTCCTTGATGTTATCCACGACCTCTGGCAAAGTTGGTCCGTCCCCGGTCGCTCAGCAACTCTTTGAGGTGTCCCTGTCATAACATGTTTATGACCTCCTACCTTAGGGCGATGCAATCTTTGGTTTTGTGCCCTCGTTCTTGATGGAACTCGCAAAGGGCGTCCGATTTTCTGATGCTCGGGTCTGACGTTATCTTTTGTGGCCACTCCACCTTTGGTTCGAGCTTCTCCAAGGTATATACTATTTCGGTAGGTGACACACAAAAATTGTGAACATATAATAAAGGAGGCATACCTATTTTGTTCCGGTGAGTCCCTGTCCTTGATCTGGGTGGGCCTTGTTCGTGGAGAGAGAAGGGCACAACGTCTCTGACATATGGTTGATGTCGTTCCCTATTGGGTCGTGGAGTTGCGAGTTCCCTTCTGGTATCATTTCTTCGATTTTTTCTAGATTCGGCCTGTACCGAGGTCAGTCGATGAGTTGGTCCATTGAGGTCGTCCTCGTCTGTTCGGACCTCGACACAATACGCATTGTGCATTTTATCCGAAGTGGTAGGGGGATACTTCATCAGTCGACTCAATAGCTTTCTAGTCGCCCTTGAACCATTCCTGCTCAGCCCATTCTGGAAGGCTGGGGCCATCCCTTCTGACACGTTCGGCAGGGTCATCCTTACTCAGTTGAAACGGGCGAGGAAGTACCTCAGTCCCTCTCCCGGAGATTACTTAATAGCAAATATGTCGTTCACTCTTGCCTCGGCTTTCTTGGTCCAACATGGACCGTTACGAACTTGTCGACCATCTCTTCGAAAGTTTCAATGGAGCACGCAGATAGTTGTGAATACCATGTCAACGCTCCTCCTGAGAGGGTTTCACCGAATTTTTTCAACAAAATGGAGGATACTTGTTTTTTAGCGAGATCATTGCCTTTCACAGCAGTGACATATTGAGTCGCATGATCTTCAGGGTCAGTCGTGCCATTATATATTCTTAGGTAGGGCGGCATTTTGAAGGTTTTCGGTGTGGCATGTGGGCCTGCATCATCACTCTATGGCCGCTCGACGAACCGGCCGGCGTCTCTCTTCGGCAACAGTTTGGGGGCACCCATTATTTTATCGACCCTTTCCTGGTGTTCTTTCATTTGATCTCGAAGCACCTTGTTCTCGTTCTTTATTTCCTCCATCCTTTTCAAAATGGCTGCAAGAGCGTTATCACCTGCATTATCATTGATGTTGCGGGCAATACCTGTCGTTGGAGGCGGAGGGGGTTGGTTATACTATTCATCTACCTATTGTACAATGCAAATCCTTGCATTTTCTACAGCCGCGTCCCAGGAGGGCTTACTGAGGATGCCAGCTAGCGCGTCGTTTAGCCATGCTTCGAGGAGCATTTTTACAGCTAGGGGCATATCTTCCTCCATGGATGTGGAGGCTCCCTTACCGAGGGATTTTGTGATGCTGCAATGATGGCGGTGACTCATCTCGCCTAGGGGAGGCATTGGACGATGCGCCTTCATCTGCTGTTTCGCAGCTTTCGTTGATGACATTCATGAGGTTAGTTGGGAGATCATTGATTATCCTCACCCTTTCTTCCTTGTTCCTGCCATGTTGGGATTTGTGCACACAAAGAAAGGAGATCTTGCTCTTGCTTTCCTTTTTTTTTTTTTACGTTTGTGATCCGTGTCAGTGATAGATCTAGAAGAAACGAAAAATTTAACTAGGAAATCCCCACAGACGGCGCCAAATTATTTGACCAAAAAGTGTGATTCTTGGCTCAAATATTTAAATCTATGTATTAAGGGTTAAAACCTAATTAACAATAATCTTTCTAGATGCGAGTTATGAAAGCGTGATTAATGGAACAGATATGGCAGAAAAATAATAATAGTGTGTGACAATCATTCCAAATAACGTGAGTAATAAATGAGCATTAAATAGCAATGAACAATAATAAATGGCTTGGGTAAATAAAAAAATGATTCACCCAATAAAGGAGAAGCTAACAATAATGAATGGCAGATAAATTCTTGAATGTTCGAATTATCCTCGGATCCGGTGAGAAGTATGGAATAATGTGGACAAGAATCTTGATAAAAAAAAGGTGTTGTTTGTCTCTTGGTAAGAGAGAGAGAGAATCTTTTTACCAAAGTGTGGTCTTACAAATGAATATCACATGCCCTACATCACTGTCAATTTTCCTATATATACGAGACATATTCCTAATAAACCCTAATAGTACAAGTGTAGAGAATATCCACTAGAATATTCTCTTTAATATCTTATTTTGAAAATTAGCCATTACAACTCTGTTAAAGGTGCTCGACCTCAACCATTATTGACATCTCGACCACGAATCTCGTTATTTCCTGGTCGACCTCGACTAACCCTTTTCTTGGTGCTATCTTGTCCTGAATATTTTTGGGTAAATTTTAACCTATACATTAATGTCTCCGAGTTATTATACGTTGAATAACTCTCGGTGATATGTTTACCTGTTATGGGCGTTGATGTACTTAAGAAATTTCTCTGGCTTTGCTTCTTTGCTTTGTTTAATTAGACGACTAAATTAATTTTGAAGTAGGGGTACTTTTAACTTGGTCAACTAATGTTTGATCGAAAAATATAGTACTATATAATTGAAAAGAAGAACTTGAAAGTTTGAATTCTGATTTAATATTTCTTATATAATATTGAGCCAATTTGATAACAGTAAACACAGAGGCGGTTCATGATTTAAATTTTATGGGTTCAAATTTTAACATTGAACCTATTATAATCTTAAAGTTATGGGTTCATCTCTACTATTTATTACATTTTAAATAAATTTTTACATTTAAATTTATACTCCGCATAAAAAGTTATGGATTCAATTGAACTCGTACTTATAACGGTACATTCGCCCCTGAATAAAGATATATGTAATCAGGAGTGGAGCTAGAAGGGTGGACTACAAATTTGACCGAACGTACTAGCTTTAATTCAAATCTTATATTTATCTTACAAACTTTATTGAATATATATAAATCATTAATTTAAAATATAATAACTTAAAATAATTAAAATTTCAAACTCGTAAACTTTAAATAATAATTCACCTCCATATGTAACCCAACTATAACAGAGAACAAAATGATAACAATTTCTCATCGTTCAGAGGCAAATTTGGTCATTTGCCTTATATACATTTTTTTTTTTTTTTTTTTGCCTAATTCATTTGCCTTGTCCAATAAGTACAGTATTGGACAAATGGATGACATGGTAGATATGAAGCAGTTTTGGTCTACTGTACTTCAAAGCGACAGGATGAACTATTTGACCGCGTCAACTGTCCCCAGTCTTGTCTAATGTCTCCCAAAATTCCAAAAATACCCTCTCCTTTGTGTAAGTGATTACATCATTCTTCTATAACCGTCCTTTGCCAAAATAGCCAAAAGCTGTCCCCCCCTCCTCCATCCAGGAAAGTGACATTCACCGTGTGAACGCTTCTCTCCTGTGCCATGTCATCAAGCATTACCCGAAACCCGACCCGTATAACCGCCACCTCATCACAAACACAACATCCAAATTCCCACGTGCCCACAAAACCAATTAATTTTAATATGCCAGCTAAGCTAAAACTCAAACCCGTGTACCAAAAGTGTATTACTATAACTTTGCTTATCCACGTTGTTCATTTTCCTCTTGTATATAAGCACAGAAGTAGCAAACCAGAAAACAATCTGAAACCCAAAGACCAAAGTTTCCACCTTTTCAAATTTAAAAAATGCAGAGGTCAACCAAGAAAACTAAACAAGAGGAACCTGTTTCAGTCAACCATATAATTTCACAGCCAAAGTTCACAGATGAACAAGAGTTTTCTATTATGGTTGCTGCTTTAACAAATGTTATAACAGGTGATACAACTCAAGAATTTCAATATGCTATGACCTCAAACGACACCACCATTTTTTCATCATCTTCACCTTCTACGTGCATGTCAAGTTTAGAGCCTCCTCTGTTTCGTGTTCCAACAGAACCAGAGCCATGTCAGTTCTGCAAAATAAAAGGGTGTTTAGGTTGCAACTATTTTGGAGCCCCAGTTGCTGCTGCTGATAATAATAACAAGGCCAAGATTGTTGCCAAGAAAAAACAGAAGAAGAATTACAGAGGAGTGAGACAGAGACCGTGGGGAAAATGGGCAGCGGAAATTAGAGACCCAAGAAGGGCAACAAGAGTTTGGCTTGGAACTTTTAATACAGCAGAGGATGCTGCTCGAGCTTATGATAAAGCTGCTATTGAATTTAGAGGTCCTAGAGCTAAGCTTAATTTCTCATTTGCAGATTACACATCAGTTCAATATTTACATCAGAATACAACCACTTCAATATCTTCTTCACCCCAGCAACAAAAAGAGCCTGTGCAGCTAGAGCAGGGAATTGAAACAGATTTTGGTATTGAAAAAGAAGAAGAATTCTGGGATCAATTAATGGCATCGGACAATGAGATTCAAGATTGCTTGAGGCTGATGGATTTCAATGGCGAGTCTTCTTATTCTGGTGGAGGGAGCATTGCTCATAGCTTCTGATTTGCAGTTTCAAGAGTTGGAAAGGAAAACAGAAAAAGAAAAAAAAGAAAAAGTTAATGTGGTCAAAGGTGTCTTGTATGCCCATTTAGTTTTATCAAATTTGGGCTACTGAATATTTCCAATTTTAGATGTACTTCAATTTTTCTTTTTTTCATTCAGATTGTATCATAAATGTACTTAGGCACAGTACTAGAACAAATTTGGATTTTGCACGGGAAATGACTTACATGTGGGGCCTGAAAAACTGAGAGAAATCACTTGGTGATTTTGATTGCCGCCAACCAACGAACTTCACACCCACTTTAGAAATATCAACGAAATACAATATTGTTAAAGGCATATGCATACATTAAAGTAAATAATTGGGAGCATAATTAACATATGCTAAAGCTAAATTGATCAGCAACATATTCATACCACGAGGAGTAAAAAAAAATTCTGGTTTCCTACTTTATGTTTGGATAAGCTTTAAAGCTCCGATTGATTTGAATTCGTGCCTCGTTATAAGATTTTATAATAAGAAAAACCATTCCAGACTCGAACAAGCCTCTGACTAACAACTTGTTTGGATGGTTGTTGCCCATTGTATTTGTATTGTATTGTATTGTTATTTCAAAATAATGTTTGTTTTGATTGTTTAGTTAAAATTGATTGTATTGTATTGTTAACTCCATTGTTTGGGAACAATGAAAAGTCCCATTATTTTAAACAACCGATTAGGTATGTTGGGATTGTTTCCTATTTTTCTTTCTATTATGCCCTAACTTATTACTTTATAATTCTATTTTTTTCTTTTATTTTAATCCAAATCTCCAAATCTATAACCTACGTCTTCATTTCTTTTTTCCTTCTGCCGCTTCCAACTCCAATGTCAGGTATAGGTTTTGCCATCTTTTTGCTTTGTTCTTTCTTCCACATTAATTTTTTAACTCCAATTCTAATTACATTATCTTCAATTAGCAGTATAATATTGATTGTTAATTCCAATTCTAATTATTTTATGTGTAATTCTTGATAATATTTAAAACAATTAAAGGTATTTTAGTAAAGTTATCAGTTACAATACAGTACGATATATTACAAAATAATAACAATAATCTAAATAGAGTGTAAGGGTGGTAATAACTCCATTTATCCACCACAATCTTTGGTAAAAAAAGAATGTTATCCACTACCATTCGGACGTTACTTTAATTAATACGTCCGAGTTTTCAACTTGACCAGTTTTTAAGATTAAGATGAATTGACTTAACTTAAAATTACTTTGATGTTAAAAATAACACTGGATATAATATTTACGACGTGCTATTTGCTAATTTTCTTATGTCAAATGTACTGAAAAAATGCATCTTAAAGGTTAGATAAAATATAAATATGATGAAGTCGAATTGTCCCAATTAGGGACAGACAAGATAGAAGCAGGGGCGGAGTCAACAAGTTAAACTTAATGAATTTTGATTTCTAATAAGTGAGCTCAAGAGTTAGTGGTTGAGTTTTAAATTTAATTTTTATATATTTTTAGTGAATTTATAATGCACAAATCCAATTTAAGTTTAAGTTAAAGTACCGAATTCTACGGAATTCATACGCCAAGAGATACCTCTGCCCGTAGACAGGACTCAGGAGTTAACTGATAAGCAAGATAAAGATGTGAAAGAAAAAGACCAAGTCAATGGAACGGACACAGCGGAGTTAGCTACTCGGTATTGCTGACGCTACAACGCGTACGCATTTGATATTTTTCTTGGTCCTTTTATCTTTTTCATTTACAAATTTATACTCTCTCCGGTCTATTTCAATCAATTTTTTTTTTTTTTGACTATTTTCATACATATACAAAAGTTCATCTTTTAGCATTAATAAATAATAAAATTAATCATATTAAATTTTATTATTTCTTTAATTTGTTAATTGAAAATATAATAGATAATCTAATACTCTTTATTTCAAATGCAACATTGAAAAAATTTAATTAACTTTTTCTTGATGTCTGAAACTTTTAAATATTATGGACAACAAAAAAGGTCAAAAAATCAATTAAAGTGGACTGGAGAGAGTAACAAAAATTGACATTTAACTAAAGCTTATAGATCAGAATTTATAGTTAAACTTATGTGAAAATGTTTAAAAAGATTGTTCATTTGAACTTCCTGGATAAACAATGTCAATTATTTTAATGAATTGAGTATTACTAACTTACAAGCCTAGTTCTTATTCGTGTTTGGTTTATTTACTTTATAGTACTGTTGAAGCAAATGGTTGGATAGACAGTACTGTTTAGATACTAACTATAAATTCAATATTTATCAACAATTGATCAAGAATAAAAAGGGGAAAATGGTTACAGACGAGATAGTAAAGTGGCTAGAAAGAGTAGAATTCGATTAAAGTAATCAAAGTTACCAACTATAACACTACTAAAATTACTAAATAAAATTTTACTATAATAGTAAAATTATAAATCTTTTTTCGTCCCAGTACAGTAACCACTATAACAATGAAAGCACAATATTTTATTTATGTGTTTGTGTCTAATATGTCTCATACATGTCACAAGATTCCCCTGACGCCCATCTGATACTTAAAGCCGTCAAAATGCAAGAAATTACACCCAATGATTTTGTAAATGAATTATCTTGATCTTTTTACCATCGCTTGTCCGAGGGACAAATCTTCAAGGTTAAAAATCAATTGTTGCACATAAAACAAGCAGGGGCTAACATTTATTAAACATAAAGTTTTGCGCATAAGACAAATAGGGTTAAGAAGTCAGGGTTAAAAAAATCAAAATCACCGACTTCCAAAGTCATTCTTGCAAATCACCCTCAAAATGAACTACCCAACTCAACTCAGTCCAATATTAGTGGGTTGAAGACTTTAACAGCTAAATCCAGTTCATTCCTTCATTTGAAAAGTCTTCGCTAAGCAGGCTGCGGGTTGGCCTGAGGTACACTTTAAAAAAAAAAAAAAGAGAGATAAAATTAACTCAAATAGTTACCCACTTAATTTTTTAAATTAAAAATATCGGCAGATGTATTATATATAAATTCTTATATATATTATATATAATATGTATATAACTATGTTACAAAAATAAAGGTGATATCCAGAATTATAACAATTATAAGGGCATCAGGTTGTTAAATCATACCATGAAAGTTTGGGAGAGAGTAATGGAAGGGAAGGTAAGGAGTACAGTGTCTATTTCTGAAAATTAGTTCGGGTTCATGCCACGCCGTTCTACTACAGAAGCTATCCACCTTATCAGGAGGTCGGTGGAACAGTACAGGGACAGGAACCGGGATTTGCACATGGTGTTTATTGACCTAGAGAAGGCGTATGACAAGGTCCCTAGAGACGTGCTTTGGAGATGCCTGAAAGGGGTGCCGATAGCGTGCATTAGATCGATAAAGAACATGTATGATAAAGCTAAGACTCGGGTCAGGAGTGCAGGAGGTGACACAGAGCTTTTTCCGGTAGTTGTGGGGTTACACCAAGGATCTGCGCTCAGCCCGTTCTTATTTGCCCTGACGATGGACGCCCTAACGCACCATATTCAACGGGAGGTGCCATGGTGTATGTTATTCGCTGATGATATAGTTCTGATTGATGAGGCGCGAGGCGGCGTTAATGAGGGACTGGAGGTTTGGAGGCAGGCCTTGTAGTCCAAAGGTTTCAAGTTGAGTAGGACTAAGACAGAACATCTAGAGTGTAAGTTCACGGCATGACGGGAGAAGTAGACGTGGTACTGAGGCTCGACTCACAAGTCATCCCCAAAAGAGAAAGTTTCAAGTACCTAGGGTCAATTATACAGGGAGATGGGGAGATCGATGAGGATGTCACACACCATATTGGAGTGGGGTGGATGAAATGACAGTTAGCGTCTGGAGTCCTTTGTGACAAGAATGTGCCATCAAAACTCAAAAGTAAGTTCTACAGAGCGATGGTTAGACCGGCCAGGTTGTATGGGGCTGAGTGTTGACCAGTCAAGAATTCACATATTCAGAAGATGAAAGTAGCCGGAATGACCATGTTGAGATGGATGTGCAGGCATACTAGATTGGATAAGATTAGGAATGAAAATAGTGGGGAGAGGGTGGGCGTTGCTCCGGTGGACGACAAGATGTGCGAAGCGAGGCTTAGATGGTTCAGGCACGTACGGAGGAGAAGATTAGATGCTCCGGCTAGGAGGTGCAAGTAGTTGACTTTGGCAGGTACGAGAAGAGGTAGAGGGCGGTCTAAGAAGTATTGAGGCAAGGTGATCAGGCAGGACATGGCGCGGCTTCAGATTTCCGATGACGTGGCTCTTGATAGGAATGTGTAGAGGTCGAGCATTAGGGTTGTAGGCTAGGGGGAAGTCAAGCATTTTTCCCTCTTTGTACTGGGTAGTCTGATAGAGTTTTGTTTAGGTCTGTTAGCGGTCTATGTTGTGTTCACACTATTTTGTTGTTTTGCATAGTATTGAGTTATTGCCCTTCCACTTATTTGCTGTCTCTTACGACGATGTTATTATTTTTCTGGTTTCTTTTGTTGTCACAGACCTATTCTTTTGCTTCTTTATGATATTATTATCTCTTCTGTTGAGCCTAGGGCCTCCCGAATACTGTCTCTCTATTTTTTCGGGGTAGGGGTAAGGTCTGTGTACACGCTACCCTCCCCAGACCTCACTAATAAGATTTTAAAGGATGTGTTATTATATATAATTATGTAGTTATGTATGTACTTCAGTTAAAATAAATAAACAATAAATCTTGACAACTATTTGTGTAATAATCCCTTAATTTTTTGAGTGGAAAAAGCTTTAAATGTTAGAGATGAATAAGGTTTTTTGCAATTGTTAAATATTATAGAATAAAGAATGTAAACAAACTTAACAAATACTATGTTTTTCGTGACAAAATGAAGCATGCTCAGCAACCTGGTGGGTCGCCTGTGTGAGGCTTAAATATGAGTCCATAGAACATTTGTTCTCTCTTTATTCATTCCTTAATTAAAGATTTTGGATTAGAGCTTTGTGAATAATTTAAATTTTTGTTAACTTGTACCTACTTTTTAAACGACTTCAGATCTTGTTCTCCTCCTCTTCCTCCTCCTCCTCCTCCTCCTCCTCCTCCTCCTTCTTCTTCTTCTTCTTCTTCTTCTTCTTCGGGTGATAGTGATTTTATATGGTATTTATGAATATATTTTTAGGTAGTTTATGATATTTTACAGAACTGAACTGTTGTGGAGCTTTATTTTTTTTACTATTGCTTAGGGTATCTTCTTCTTCTTTTTCTTAATTGCAATATGGGTTTGTTAGATTTGTTGTTATTTTGACAAATTGATGATTGGGGTTTATTCTTGATGATATTTGGAGGTTATGTTTTAAATTTGAGCTCATTTAGAGTAGATTTAGGTATTAAATCATATATTGGATTGTTAAAATTCGAAGAATAAATTTCTATTTCTGGACAATTTGCACTTTAGGCCTATTTAAGTGCATGAAAACGTTAGTTACACTTCAGGCCTTTTGGCCTTAAGTACATCTGAAGTGCAATTTTTCATTTCAGGCTTATTGGCCTTAAGTATAGGAAAATGTTTGTTACACTTTAGACCTTTTGGCCTAAAGTGCACCTGAAGTGCAATTTTTCACTTAAGACTTATTGGCCTTAAGTGTATGAAATCATTGGTTATAGTTCAGACCTATATGGCCTTAAGTTAATCTAAAATATAATTTTTCACTTCAGACTTATTGGCCTTAAGTGTAGGAAAACGTTCATTGCACTTCAGAACTTTTGGCCTTAAGTGCATCTGAGGTGCAATTTTTCACTTCAGACTTATTGGCCTTAAGTGCATGAAACCATTGATTGCGCTTCAGACCTAGTTGGCGTTAACTGCATCTGAAGTGTAATTTTTTCACTTCACACTAAATTTTTTTTAACTTCAGACCCGATAAGTTTGGAGTTGATCGTAAAGTGGGTAGGCTTGCAAATGTTTTTGCAAAGTGGGTATTGTTTTACCAAAAAATATAAATCTTGGTTCAAATAACTAAATTTATGTGAATAAGAGTTAATCTTAGCTAACAATAATATCCTTAGATTGGAATTTTAAAGAAGCAATAAATATCATGTGGATCCGGTCGGACAGTGACAATATCATACAATAAATGTTCTGAAAATCAGGAGCAATAAAGTAATATTCAATAATAATGAACAGCAATAAATGAAATTTTAGTAAATAGGAGGAATGATTCACCGAATAAAGGACGGAATAAGTGGATCTTCCTTCAGACAATGAATGATAGACAAATCCTTGAATACTCGAGTTATTCTCGGATCTGATGGAAAAGTATGGACAAGAATCTCAGTAAAAATATGATGTTTGTATCTTAGCAAGTGAGAGCTGAATCTTTAAATCAAAATGTGTGCTTTACAAATGAATATCACATGCCTCTATCATTTCTCTTTTTCTATTTATATGGGATATGTTCCTAAGAAACCCTAACAGTACAAGTGCGGAGAATATTCACTAGAATATTCACTAGAATATTCTCTTTAATATCCTATTTTGAAAACTAGCTGTTATAGCTCTGTCAACGGTGCTCGACCTCGACCCTTGTTGACGCTAGGGGTGTCAGTGGATATTTAAAAACCGATTAAACTGACCGAACCGTACCGTACAGAACTGATTTTCAGGTTTCTTTTAATAAAACGATAAGTTTTTATACAAATTTATAACCTTACCGATAATTAGGATAGGTTTTTTTTTTTGTGAAAAAAAATCAAAAAAATACCGAATGGTACCGAATAAATTTATGTGTCGAAAATATATTTATATATTAAGTCTAAAAATAATAAAATATTAAAAAAAAATTTGGGCATTGAAATTATAAAAATGGTTAAAAGCCAACGAGTAATTTAACTCAAAATCCTAATTCCCAAAACTATTATGCAACTCCTATTGAAACTAAATTAATTTCAGCATATTCACTAGCAAGACGCAAAGTATTCCAGCGATTATGAGTAGCAAACTACAACATATTGAATATGTTCGTATGATTTAGATTTATTTTTTTGAATATTTAATCTTCCATATACTTTATTCTTGAATCCCAACTTGGTTAATATCTTTTCATTCGTGTGATTTATATTTTCTTTGTGTTTTCTTGGTTTCTTTTATGCTGCTGTAGAATAGTTGATAGATCTAATACTATGGCATCTTTCATGTTTTCTTAATTCATCACCCTTTAACAGTAAAAATGTCTAGATAGTTTTGCGAAGTCTTATAAAAGTATGTATGTTATTGCATTCTACTTCTACTAGTGATTTTTACCTAATATTTAAAAAAATACCGAAAATTAATCGAACCGTACCGATACCGAAGAGAAACCAACATGATTGGGACGGTTTCGGAAAGTCTAATTTTATTTATACATAATAAAATAATCGAATAATTGATATGGTACAAAATTTATAAAATAACCGGCCGAACCGAACCATTGACAGCCCTAGTTAACGCCTCGACTACGACTCTCGTTGACTCTTCGACCATAGACTTTGCTGCTTCTTGGGGCATCTCGACAAACGACGACTTAGGAACTATTCCCTTAGTATTATCTTGGCTTAAATATTCTAAAAACAGATTTTGACCCATACAGTTAGTCCCTCCGCTTATTGAGGCCAGCTTCAGGCAGGTTCGACGAGTGGATTTTGTTCATTGTGGTTGAAATAATCGAGCGGGCTGTGCAGGTCGTGGTGGTTATGGCGAACTGGCAACATGGCCATACATGGGCCGCTTATTCTAAACGCTTCGATTTTCCCGATCGGTTTGTTGGAGTTACACTGTCCACGAATTAGGATGACATCATGATGTCATGCGTCACTATGATACATATTCTCGATGCGTTGCTTCGTTTCGCATGTGATCCCTGATTGAACCTGCCACTTCGGTTTCGGTGCCAGGTAATGATGAATCGATTTTGGTTCTAGAGCCAAGATCCTTATAAATAAGGATGTTAGGATATGATTTTGAAGTTTTAAGTTTTATATTTCGAAACCCTACATTACTCTCTTGCTCTTTCCTTGCTCTAAACCTCATCTTGCCGTTCCAATGACTTGCATTCGTTCTCAGTTCTTCATCATTCGATACTTTTCTTTCTTTCATCAAAACATGTCTAATATTCCTTCTGAGTCTAGTGAGGGGAGTGATGCAATCCCTTTGGCGATGGTGTTTCCTCCTCACGAGGGGAATGTTCTTGTCGCCGTCAATGATGGAAATTTCCCGTTGGTAGAGGAGATACCTCCTCGCAACCCTGATACTAGGTCTGATTTCTCCAAATTATCCGATGCTGACTTTGGAGCTTTTAGGTCAGTGATAACGGAAAAGGAATTGGGAGAGCATAAGGCTAAGTTTGGCCTTCCCCATCATGTCGAATTTATCCCGGCTGGATGGGATACGGTGCAGGTCCACCGACCTGGGTATTGTGCCTTCTATGCCTATCCCTTCCAAGTCGGCTACACTCTCCCTCTCTTTCCATTGGGGGAGGAATTCTGTCACTATTATGGCGTTTGCCCAACTCAGCTTGCATCGTACGTTTATAAGCTAATAAGGATGATTACCAAATTTGCCAAGTTGACGGAGGTCGAACTGAATCTTTGGCATTTAATACATGTATTTTCTCCCAGCTTCAACAGGGGGGCGCTGCTGAACCTTCACTACCGATGAGGTAAGTGGCTGGTGGTGAAGATGGATGAGAAAGCTAATCTCCAGTTCAAGTTCAACTTCTTATTCGTCAGGACCGAGGACATGGTGGCCAACATCGACGGTTTTTCTAATGCTTGGAATTATACTCGTAAGTACCTAATTTCCTTGTATGTAGGTGTCCGTTTTTTCCTCGTGCTTGGTCGTGGGTTTTGACCTCTTGTCCTTTTCTCATGTAGCCAAAACCTTGCCTCCTCCTTTGGTCGAGGACATTTCTGAATGGGTTGGTCGGCTCCTCCCTAACATCGTAAGGATTCATGAGTGGTAGGGTTTCTTTAAGAGGTTTAGGCATGCTCTCCCCTCGACTGGTAAGTTCCTTTTATCCTTGGAGCCTTAGTTCTTTTTCTTTTTTCTTACTTCTGCGAATCTTCCCCTTTCCCTATGTTTTTCTTAGCTTCGGCTAAGGGATCTTCGAGGAGGTCGAAAGCTCCTGCGCGCTCGTTTCGGAAGAGAAAATCTATTGCGTCCTCGGCTCCCACTCCTTCTACGACTTCGGCTAATTCTATTCGTGCCTCGGTCCTTTCTTCGAAGGCGGTTCTATTTGTGCGTCGGTCCCTCCTGTGGTTCTACCTTCTTCGACTGTGGAGACTTCAGCCATAGAAATCTCGGCTTCTCCATTATACCGTCTTATCAATGAGGATAAGGAGCCTTTTCCTGGTAATGCGGATTTGATGCCTCATAAGAGGAGGGCCATGGACTTCATGGAAGAAAGGTTAACAACCACTAATGTAGGGGACTGTGGCTTTGTCCTTCGGGAGAAGTAACAGTGCATATTATGGAGAGGCTAGTCCCCAAGCTATTTGTTTGGAGGATACGGATGTACGACCTGAGAGGTCTGCGGTCAAAGGCATTGCGGGCGACGGCCCTGCATTTCTAAGATGCGAAGAGGCCTCATCTTCCGGTGTTGCAGCGGACGTACCTCCTTAGACCGATGATAGAAGTAAGGTTGTTGCTGAAGAGGACGTTGGATCTGATTCCGGCATGGATGCCAATGAGCTGAAGATGATCGATGAGGGGCTTACTCAGGTAGAAGTAAGGTTGGAAAGGGGTTCGAGGACAATTACGATCCCGATGGACCGTAATATTCTTATGAATACCGAGCATATTATCCCTTCCCTTGCCCCTCTCAGTTCGGAAGTGGAGGGTACGACCCTCAAGGATATGAACGATAATGACCTGTCAAACAACATTGCCGGTCTCGCCCTTCGGGTAAATACAATCGCTGTTAGTTGTTCTTCATTTGGTTTTGTTTCTTCACAGTCTCTAAATTGTTTGTTCTTTTTGTGGACATTTGTCTTAGAAATTGAGAGTACTCGTAGGGAGCAGAGGCGTAAAGACACTTACGTGAAGTTAAAGGACAAGTACTTCAGAGTTCTTCAGAATTACCGGGAGCTTCGGCGTCAGCTCTGTGAGGGTGGCAATCTATGCCGATCGAGGGAGGATTTGAAGGCCCTAGACGAGGAGCTGGTGCAGATGGTGGGCAAGTGCAGAATCCTGGAGGAGACGTTGAGGAGCAAAGAGAAACAACTTAAGCTCAGCAAGGGGGTCGAAGCCCAGTACAGCGATCTCCAAGCTCAGGTGATTTCGCTGTGTGCCCAGCTTGAGGAGTGTCAATTCAAGGTGGAGGCTCTAAGTGGCAAGGTCGCGTCGAGAAGGCAGAGAGTCTAGAGAAGGCAGAGTCTGCTCGGTCTGAGGCTTTGAGAAAGGCGGACTCCCTTGAGAGGATTGGAGAGTTGGAGAAAGAGACTTCTGGCCTCTATGATCGAGTTGTTGCTTTGGAGGTTGAGAAGGCCCAACTATTGGCACAGCCGTCGTCTTCCCGTACTTCAGATTTTTCTAATGTTCCTCGGGAGTTGTATGAGAAGTGGATTCATGTCAAGGCCTAGTTAGATGTGTTTCAAGATTCGCATAAGGCGAGATTCGTTTTTGAGGTCGCCCTCGAAGACGTTCATGTTAAGGCTCGTGAAGCTCGAGTTTCTTGGGGTATGATCCCGCTATGCCTAAGGTCGGTGATGACGAGGAGGACGAGGGCGTGGACCGGATCGAGGAGAATGCCTGGTATGACGCTGCATATCCTGAGGGAGAAAGTGGCGATGACGAGGATGCTTATGGTCAAGGAGGCGACGTTGTTGAGGACCAAGTTGGCAGGGATGTTAAAGGCCGTGATGGTGGTGACCAGTAGTTCTCTTTTGATTTTTTGTGTATGTTTTTGTTGGCATCTTCACGAGCCTATTGTAAATAGTTTTTAAGTATATAAAATGTCAGAGTTGTTCCTTGCATCTTCTTCTCTTCCTGCGACTTATTTTCTAT
This sequence comes from Nicotiana obtusifolia, assembly GCA_002018475.1. Classification (NCBI taxonomy): domain Eukaryota; kingdom Viridiplantae; phylum Streptophyta; class Magnoliopsida; order Solanales; family Solanaceae; genus Nicotiana; species Nicotiana obtusifolia. The sequence continues at coordinate 147,831 of MCJB01021687.1, read as the reverse complement.
ACTTATGTATATTTTTGTTTCTTTGTTGGGGTGTGGGCGAGGGACGATAGGTGTTTGTTCGAGCGAGATCGAACATAACCTTTCATTAAATTGCAGCCGAGGGCGGTAGGTATTCGTTCGAGCGGGATCACACATACCCTTTCATTAAATTGTGGCCGAGGGTCGGTAGGTGTTTGTTCGAGCGAGGTCGAACATAATCTTTCATGAGATTGTAACTGAGGGTCGATAGGTGTTTGTTCGAGCAGGGTCGAACATTACCTTTCATTAGATTGCGGCCAAGGGCCGGTAGGTGTTTGTTCAAGCGGGGTCGAACATAACCTTTACATAAAAAAGGCATGCTGATAAGCGTAAGTTTCTCATTACTTTGACATTTACATTCTTGGAGAAAATTATAGATTTTGGGTGTCGACTAGCGTACTAGTCCCAGTCCCAGTCTATTTAGTCCCTTCATTAGTCGATCTAGAGAGTATTGAGAGGTCGAGGAATGAAATAGTAACCACGGCCCTACCATCGCGTACTTTGACTCGAAGCGTTCCCTTTGCAGTCTCGTTAAAGACCTCCTTGAGAAAACCCAAATGGGACAAAACTCAAGTGAGGGAAAAAAGAGTACGGCTTGGGGGATGCTTTTTCTCTCAGAAGTTGAAGTATTTAAGGTGGTTAATATTCCAATTGTTTAGCAGTATCTTTCTTCTATCGTCTCTAGTTGGAATGAACCTTTGTTTGCTTTTGCTGTGATTTTGTACAGACCGTCCCAGTTTATTTCCAGCTTTCCTTCTCGGGGATCTTTGCTCGCTAGAGTTTTGGCTGTCAGTACGTAGTCCCCGATTTTAAGTGGCCAGACCTTTGATTTTTTGTTGTAATAGCGTTCTATTTTTTTCCTTTGGGCGACCATACTTTTGTAGGCCATGTCTCCACGTTCGTCTATCTCGTCGAGATCTTGCCTTCTTCTTTCTTCGTTGCTCGACTTTCATGGGAGTATCTTAGGCTAGGTTCCCCGACCTCGACCGGTATTACTGCGTCAATCCCATAGACCAAAGAGTAGGGTGTCTCTCCTATGCTCGTTTACGGAGTTGTTTTGTAGGCCCATAATACTTCTGCTAGTATTTCTGGCCACAATCCCTCGGCGTCTTCGAACTTCTTCTTCATGATGTTTAGTATTGACTTATTGGAGGACTCTGCTTGCTCGTTAACCGCGGGGTGCTATGGGGTCAAGAGTATCCTCTTGATATGCCATTTCTCGAAGAATTTGGCGGTTCCATTATCACAATTGATTTCTTTGGGAAGGCCGAACCGGCAGATAACGTTTCTCCATATAAAGGTGATTACCTCCTTATCTCGTATTTGGGCGAATGCTCCTGCTTCCACCAATTTAGAGAAATACTCATTTAAAACCAAAAGGAATTCATACATTACCTTGCCCTGCTGGGAGGGGGCCCACGATGTCCATTCCCCATCGATGAACAGCCAAGGGGATGTGACTCAGTGGAGACGTTCGCTTGCTTGGTGAATCATTGGGGCGTACTTTTGGAACTGCTCACATCTCCTTACGAAGTTTGCAACATCCTTTTTCATGGTGCTCCAGTAGTATCCTGGCCGTATGAGGCATCTGACTAATGCCCGATTGTCGGAGTGAGCCCCCCAATGGCCTTCATGGACTTTTTCAAGGACGCGCAGAGTTTGGTTCGGGTCCAAGCACTTCGCCAGGGGGCCGTCGTAGGTCTCCTTGTACAGATCGCTGTGATACTATACCTGGCCGCTTATATTCTTAGTTTTTTGGCCTCTCTTTTGTCGCAAGAGAGTGAGCCGTCCTGCAAGTATGCGACAATACAATTGTGCCAGTCCCAAGTTAAGTTTATGATTCTTACCTCGACTTGGTCTAGTGATGAGTTGAGGAGATGGACCACGCCTTTGTCTCCATTCATGATGTTTTTGGTAGCTGCGGCTAATTTGGCGAGGCTATCTGCCTCGGCATTCTGGGCTCGTGGGATTTGATCGAGCTGACATTCATCGAACTCAGGCAGTAGTTTGCAGATTTCAATTTTGTATTTTTGCTATATTTGTTCCTTGATTTGGAAAGTCCCAGTGACTTAGTTGACTACGAGCTGAGAGTCAAAACGCAGTTTCAACCGTTTCGCTCCATATTTGAGTGCTAGCCTTAAACTTGCAATTATGGCCTCATACTCGGCTCATTGTTAGGCATATCGGGGCATTTTATGGACTGGTGAATCACTTTGCCTGTTTGGACCTCGAGTACGAGTCCCACTCCGGACCCTGACGCGTTGGATGCGCCATCAATGTGTAGGACCAAGAGGTCTTGTGTTTGGAGGGGATTTTGGGCAGCTTCCCTTTCGACTTCAGTCACTATTTTTGCGCTGAAGTCAGTGAGCATTGTGACTTTATCGCCGTTCGCAACTGGTACGTGATATCGCGATCACTTAGCTCGATGGCCTATATAGCCAGCCTTCCCGATAGCTCAGGTTTATGCAAAATGCTTCTCAGGGGGAAGGTTGTGACGACCGAGATAGGGTGATATTGCAAATATGGTCTAAGTTTCCATGAAGCTACGACCAAGGCCATGGACAATTTCTTGAGGTGTGGGTACCTTGTCTCGGCATCGACGAGCGTTTTGCTAATGTAATAGATGGGAGATTATGTACCTTTGTTTTCACGGATCAAGATTGCGCTTACTGCTACTTCGGATTCCGCTAGATAGACGAGAGCTACTCCCCAGGTTCCGGCAAAGCAAAGGCGGTGACGGCAGGTATGCCTTTAGTTCTCATTGAGCCTGGATGCACTCGGAAGTCCATTCTAGGCCGTTTTCTTACTTGAGTATGCTAAAGAATTTATGGCACCTATCTGACGACCTCGAGATAGACCTTAATAGGGTGGCGATGCGACCAATCAACCTCTGGACTTGTTTTTTGGTGGTCAGGAGTTCTAGTATCCCCTTAATAGCTTTGATTTGCTCGGGGTTGACCTCGATCCCACACTGCGACACGAGGAAACCCAAGAATTTTCCCGAGGCTACGCCAAACGCGCATTTCTCCTAATTCAGATTCATTTCATATTGTCTAAGTATGTCGAAAGTTTCTTTCAAATAATCAATGTGATCCTCTGTCCTTTCGAATTTAACCAGCATATCATCTATATATACCTCCATGACTTTGCCGAGCTGGTCTTTGAACATCCTTGTCACCAATCTTTGATACATAGCTGCCACGTTCTTTAGTCCAAATGGCATGACCCTATAGCAATACGTTCCTTGGTGGGTGATGAACGTGGTCTTTTCGTGATCTTCTTCTTCCATCAGGATCTGGTTATAACCAAAGTAAGCATCCAAGAAACTTAATAATTCATGCCTGGCCGTTGCATCGACGAGTTGGTCGATATGAGGTAACGGGAATGAATCCTTCGGACATGCTTTGTTCAGATATGTGAAGTCCACGCACATCCACCATTTCCTATTTTTCTTTTTGACCATTACTACATTGGCGATCCATTTGGGGTACCTTGACTCCCTAATAGAGCCGTTTCTAACAATTTTTCCACCTCCTCGCGCACTGCATCATTGATTGTGGAGATTGATTTACGCCTGACCTGTCTCATCGGGGGTGGAATGGATCGACGTTTAATTTGTGCGTGGTGATTTCCTTTGGGATGTCCGGCATATCTGCAAAGCTGAAAGCAAACAAATCTGCTTTAGCTGTTAAGAATTAACTCTATTTACCTAGTTTCTAAAGTTTTCAACCGATATAGGCCTTCTTGCTATGGCATTTGGGGTCCAATTGAACGGGGTCAAGGTCTTCTATGGTCGATCCTGCAGCTTCGACTATGTCGGGGTCTCTGATGCCGTCCCCGATCTTATCATACTTCGACCTCGACCCTGCTGATTGCTATGCCTCTTTTTCTTTATCTTTTCTCTGTTGGGTGGTCGTGCTGTCTAAGGCAATGAGGTAGCATTCTCGGGATGTACGATGTTCTCCGCGTATACTGAATATCCCCCATGGAGTTGGAAACTTAATTACTTGGTATAAGCTAGAGGGAATGACTTTCATGGGGTGTATCCACGGTCGTCCTACTATGACGTTGTAAGCAGAAGCCTGGTCCATGATGTGGAACGTTGTCTCCAGAGTTACGCCGCCGGCCAAAACAGGGAGTGTAATTTCCCCAGATGTTTGTTCAACTGCATTATTAAAACCAGTTAGTGTGATGCAGCGCAACACTATCTTATCTTCGAGTTTCATTTGGGTAAGTACTCACGGATGGATAATGCACGCACCGTTCCCATCATATACCATAATGCGTTTAACATCGATATCTAAAACTTGTAAAGTAATAACGAGGGAGTCATTATAAGGAAAATCCAAACTGTCGGCATCTGACTTGTCTAAAATGATACTTTCTTCACATTCGTCGTACCGTTCACAGGTGATAGATCACTTGAATTTGTGGGTAGTGGTGAAGTTTACGTTGTTGATAGAGGCGTCATCGCTGCCGCTAATAATCATGTTGATGGTAAGAGCTGGTAATGATGGCTTTGACGGTCCTTAGTGTTCGCCTCCTCTGGCGAAATTGGTTCTTCCCCCGTCGCTTAGCAGCTCTTTGAGGTGCCCTTATCGCAACATGTTTACGACGTCTTGCCTAAGGGCGATGCAATCTTCAATTTTGTGCCCTCGTTCCTGGTGGAACTCACAGAGGGCGTCGAACTTTCTAGTGTTCGGGTCTGATCTCATCTTCGGCGGTCGTTTACTTTCAGTCCGAGCTTCTCTAGAGCGTAGACTATCTCTGTAGGTGACACAAAAAAATTATGAGTAGATAATAAGAGAGGCATACCTCTTTCTTCATAAGAATTCCCGCCCTCGGTCTAGACGGGCCTTCTTCGTAACGGGGGGAGGGTGCAAAGACCGTCCTGATATATGGTTGATGTCGTTCCCTGTTAGGCCGCGGAATTGGCTGATCACTTCTGGCGTCTTTTTGATTTTTTCTAGATTCAGCTTGTACTGAGGTTAGTCGGTGAGCTGGCCCATTGAGATCGTCCTCATCTGCTCGGACCTCGGCACAATAAGCATTATGGATTTCGTCCCAAGTGGTTTGGGGATACTTCCTCAACCAACTCAACGGTTTTCTAGTTGCTCTTGAACCATCTCCACTCAATCCGTTCTGAAAGGCTGTGACTACCATCCCTTCGGATACGTTTGGCGGAGTCATCCTTACTCGGTAAAACCAGGTGAGGAAGTCCCTTAGCCCCCTAAGGACTGCCTGACAGTAAATATATCGTTTACTCTCGCCTCGGCCTTCTTGGCTTCGGCATGGGAGCCATTTCTTCGAAAGTTTATATAGAGCGGGCTGGTAGTTGTGAATACCACGTCAATGCTCCTCTCGTGAGGGTTTCGCCAAATTTTTTCAGCAAAATGGAGGACACTTGTTCCTTGGCTAGGTCGTTGCCTTTCACGGCGCTGACATAATGAGTTATGTGATCTTCAGGATCGGTCGTGCCGTCATATATCTTGAGGTAGGGTGGCATTTTGAATGTCTTTGGTATAGCATACGGGGCTGCATCATCACTGTAGGGCTACTCGACGAACCGATCGGCGTCCTTTTTCGGCAACAGCTTAGGAGCGCCCTGTATCTCATCAACCCGTTCTTGGTGTTCCTTCATTCGATCTCGGAGCGCTTTGTTTTTGTTCTCCCTTTCTTCCATCCTTTTTAGAACGGTTGCGAGGGCATAGTCACTTGCACTATCAATGACATTATGAGTTAAACTTGTCGTTGGAGGGAGGGGTTAGTTGCACTGCTCGTCTTTTTGTTGTATCGTGCAAGTCCTTGCAGTTTCTGCAGTCATGCCTGGAGCGGGTTTGTCGAGGACACTTGTTAGTGTGTCAGCTAGCCACGCCTCGAGGAGTTTTTTCACAGCTAGGGGCGTCCCTTCTTCTACAGACGTGGAGGCTCCTTTACCACAGGGTTTTGTTATGCTGCAGTGTGGGGGCGGTGACCCATCTCGCTTAGGGGATGCATTGGGCGTCGTGTCCTCACCTACCGTTTCACAGCTTTTGTTGATGACATTCATGAGGTTGGTTGGGAAGTCACTTGTTATTCTTGTCCTTTCTTCTCGGTTACCTGCCATGTAGGGTTTTGCATATACAAAGAAAGGAGATCTTGGGTTTTTTTTGACATTAGTGACCTGTGGTAGTTGTAGATCTAGAGGAAACTAAAAACTTAACTAAGAAATTCCCACAGACGGTGTTAAATTGTTTGACCAAAAAATATAAACTTGGTTCAAATAATTAAATTTATGTGAATAAGGCTTAATCGTAGCTAACAATAATATCCTTAGATTTGACTTTTAAAGAAGCAATAAATATCATGTGGATCCGGTTGGACAGTGACAATATCGTAAAATAAATGTTCTGATAATCAGGAGCAATAAAGTAACATTCAATAATAATGAACATCAATAAATGACATTTTAGTAAATAGGAGGAATGATTCACCCAATAAAGAACGGAATAAGTGGATCTTCCTCCTGACAATAAATGATAGACAAATCCTTGAATATTCGTGTTATTCTCGGATCTAAAGGAAAAGTATGGACAAGAACCTCAGTAAAAATGTGATGTTTGTATCTTAGCAAGTGAGAGCCGAATCTTTAAATCAAATGTGCTCTTTACAAATGAATATCACATGCCCCTATCATTTTCCTTTTTCTATTTATATGGGACATGTTCCTAAGAAACCCCAATAGTACAAGTGTAGAGAATATCCACTAGAATAATCTTTTTAACATTTTATCTTGAAAACTAGCCGTTATAGCTCTGTCAACGGTGCTCGACCTCGACCTCGACCCTTGTTGACGCCTCGACTATGACTCTTGTTGACTCTTCAACCACAGACTTTGCTGCTTCTTGGGCCATCTTGACAAACGATGACTTGGGAACTCTTCCCTTAGTATTACCTTGACTTAAATATTCTAAAAATAGATTTTGACCCATACAAGTATAGGTTCAATTGTTACCCTAGAATCAGGTATAGATGTAAAAGCCCGTAAAAAATGATTCTCACTTTTACGAGCCTTAAGTTGCACGAATATAATTTAATCGGGCTCCAAATATGAAATATTAGGTGGAAAAAAAAGAAGGTAATGATAAGTCGTTCTGTTGCAACTTGCCTTTAAAATACTGCTTGTGACATGGGAACCTTATGATCTATCTCGTTAGCGTGCAAGTTGTCTAGCTTTAGAATTTCTTTAATACTAATAGACCCTAATTAAATTAAAAATATCTTCGGTTTAGCTGTTAGAATTGACAGTTAGACGTTGGCACAGAGTACTGACATGTAATTAACTGTGGCGCCTCGTTAAGCTGATGTTTGTGGAGAGGTCATCGACTCTTGGCTTTTATTGGAGGCCAATTTGTATACTCTTTTCTTTATACTTATCTACAATAATTTAATGCACTTTTCATCTTTTCTTGCTTTTTTGTCGAATTGCAGAGCAAGTGTATCTTCTATTTTGTACCTAAGTGCCATTCCTGTTGACCGTAAGGCTTTACTGTTTTAACTTTTAAGCAAGTGATGAGTTTCTCTTTTTTTTTTTCCACGGGGATATATGCATTTACAAGATCCAAAAAAAGAGAAATTAAAAGTAAAACTTCAATTGCGATTGAATTTATGCATAACTCTATATTTAAGGGGTGTACTTAAAAGTTTTTGGTTGATGACATAGCAAAATAATGACAACATAACTCTATTCGTTCTTATAGTTCTGAGAAATAATTAAAATATTTCTATCTAAAAAGAAAGACACTAGTGAAATTTTGACAGGAAAATATAAATAGTAAAATTTTATACTTAGATCTCTCTTGAACATCACCATTGGACGCTAGAGAGTAGTACTAGCCAATTGCCCATTACTATCGTTTTCATACACTTCCCACTTAGAAATTGTTTCTGTTAAGGTTTTAATTTATTTTCTTTTATCATATAGGACAATTCTTTTTTTTCCCTGGTCCTATAGGACAACTTTTGTTCGACGTATTCTATGATTACTGTGCTTCCAAGTTCCGACACCACGGCTACCGCCAAGCAGAAAAACCGCGAGCGCCTGTTCCTTAGTCAACAAGTTGTTGCTAAACTACATAATCGTCTTTTAACTTTCAGATAGTGCATCGTTAGATAGCGCTTTATTCTCTAACGTGGGCGAGACAGATTTGAAATTTCAAGGTGAAGAGTATCACTATTTTTTTAATATATATCTTATAATAATTAATATAGAATTTTTTTGGAGCGCTTGTTCAATTTTTTTAGGTTATTCGGTAATTTAATAGGTTTTTTTATTTGTAAAAAATAAAATTACATCTCTTTCCAAAATCTTACTTGTGAGATTTTACTGAATATGCTGTTATTGTATAAAAATTACATCTCAGAAATAAAAAGCAAATGTAATTAGCATTTTAAAGAAGGAATCACACCTTTATTATTAATAATACAAGTAAGATTAATATTTTCACCAGGGAACTATATTTTTCTTTTGTATGTTAAAAGTGAATTTGCACGAGTAAAACAACATTTATAATAAGGGAATTCCACCAATCAGAATTTAAAAAAAAATATCTTCAATAGATAAATTATACAACATAAATAAATACAGAATTATATAAATTAAAAGATCCTAAAAATTAAAATCATAAATCTCATATTTTTCTTGGTAATGCTTGCGAAATATTCATCATAATTTAAAAGTAAAGAGATTTAAATTGTTTAATAATCATAGAATAACACAAATTTTTATGTTATAGTAAATAAAAAAATTTATAAAAATTAAATTTGATCTCAATCCAAAATTCCTATCAAGACCATAAAAAAATTTTATTTTGAAAAAAAACAAAAAAATTGAGATCAAAAGAAATGCTTATTTTATGAAATTTTTAAATTTTAGAGGATCTTTTTCGAGTATTCTTGCTGAAGAACACAGATAAAATAATAGAATAGACGGAGAAAATATAATAAATAATAAATGACAAATAGAAAATTGGGAGGTAGCCAAAAAGGAAAATGACTTGGACAAAGAAAATAAACGAAAAGAGAAAGTCAGAAAAGGTTCAAGATAAATTTGAACTTGAATAATTTTACACACGAGAAAAACTTTCAAAAAGGCCTACCAATCATGACACATTTGTCTAGTTTGCGACTGGGCATGGCATGATTAGATATTTAACCAAGTTTAAGAATTCTTTTACATAAATATATGATAATTTTACAACCCTAGCGAGTGCTACACCACCCCCACCCCAAATGATGAATCCGCCCCTAAATGTGAGACTTTCCGGCGCGAATTCGAATTTAGTCTGACCCCAATGTGAGTACCGGACATCGGGTAGGAAACCAAAAAATTACTTTCATATAGTGAAAATATATATTTTTTATATAAGTATCAAGTCACCAAAATAATTTCATGACTTTGTGAATTACGGTGAGATTAGTAATTCAACCAATAAGATATACGCTCTACTACAACATTAACAACAATAATAAACTTAATACAATCTCACAAATGGGATCTGAGGGTAGGTGTATATAGACCTTACCTCTACCTTATGAAAATAAAGAGATATTTTCGATAGACCGTCGGCTCAAGTACAGAAGAAAAATAAGCAATGACAACAGAAAGATAAAATGACCGAAGCGAAAAAAATAACATGTAATAATAATAAAAATTTAAGATTAAGAAAATACAAAAATAATAACAGTACTACTAGTATGAGAAAGAGATACGTCCGACTAACTACTAAGATTCTACCCTAATTCTCGATTTCTACACCCTTCTATCAAGGGTCATGTCCTCGATAAGCCGAAGTTGCACCATGTCATACCTAATCATCTCTCCCTAATACTTTTGGCATATCTCTACCTCTCATCAGGCCTACCATGGTCAACATCTCACTCCTTCTCATTGTGGCATCTATGCGTCTTCTCTTCACATTCCCTTACCATCTTAACCTCGCTTCCCCCATCTTGTCCTCCAGGGAGGCCATTCTCATCTTGTCCCCAATATCTCCATTCTTAATCTTATCTTTCCTGGTATGTCCACATATCCCTCGGCATCTTTATTTCTACTCCTCAATTCTTCTGGACATGAGAGTTCTTTCTTGGCCGATACTCCACTTCATATAACATGGTCGATCTAACCACCACTCTCTAGAACTTACTTTTAAGTATTGGTAGCACATTTTTATCATACAAAACACTAGATGCAAGCTTCCATTTCATTCACCCTGCACTTATATAATGTGTGACATCATCAATAATCTCCCCATTACCTTGGATTACTGACCCAAGGTACTTGAAACTTTTTCTCTTATGGATGACTGATGTATCAAGCCCACGTCCACGTCCACGCTCACTTCATGAGTCACGTCACTGAACTTGCACTCTAAGAATTCTGTTTGGTCCTACTCAACTTGAAACCTTTTAACTCTAGGGTCCGTCTCAAACCTCCAGCTTCGCATTAATTTCGCCTTACGTTGTGTCAGTCAATACTATGTCAAATAGCATGCACCATATATGTCTTCTCCCCTTGAACGTACCACGTTAGTACGTCTATCACCAATAAAATAAAAACGAGCTTAGAGCTAATCCCTAATGTAGCCCATTACGCTCTATTATTTTTTATTTATTTATATGGCACTATTTCCTTATCAATCTATCTCGTAACGAAGGAAATCTTTTCATATTTAAAAATAGTTAATTTTAAGTTTTCATTTTACATTTAGTAACATTCTTTTATACTATAAATTATAAAAACAAGAAGTTCAAAAGTATTTTCTTTCTTACTATGCATGTTGATTCAAACTCTATCATAGAAATTGAAACGTTAGGGTGTATAACAGATTAAATTAGGACAAGTTACATATTTGATTCGTCGATCAAAAATAATTGTATCCGTTCGCCAAATATTATATCAGTTATTATTTTTAAAAGTGACTATATGATATACTTTTCCCATTAAATTATGACATAAAATATTGATAAAATGAAACAGTTATTTATGGTATGAGGTTAAATCAAAAGGACACACGTCTCTTTCCTTGACCCATGGATGGCCCAAAAGGGTACCCCTTACCAAAAACACTTGCCCATAACACACCTTTGACCTTTCTACCAGATCGCACAATTTTATTTTAAATTTAACGGTAATAGGGACATCCTAGTCATTTACATTTTTAACAATAACGACCCTTTGGAACTTCCAAGAGTCCACCAAAAATAGTTCCCACCCCATCTCACGTCTACAAAAATGATCTCACTTCTCTATTATTATCATCTCCACCGCCTCAGCTGCCACGATCAACAATCAATTGTTCAAATTTATTTCATTTCCAAATCACTTGTTATTACTTAGTTTCTTGTTAAATCTGTCAAAAATGGCATCTTTTTCTGTTAAATTTTCAGCAACTTCATTGCCAAATCCTAAAAGATTTTCCAACAAGCTACATGCAACACCGCCGCAGACGGTGGCAGTACCACCATCTGGGGTGGCGGAAATAGCATCCGAGAGGCTAGAGCCTAGAGTAGAGGAAAAAAATGGGTATTGGGTACTTAAGGAAAAATTCAGACAAGGCATAAATCCAGCTGAAAAGGCTAAGATTGAGAAAGAACCAATGAAATTATTTATGGAAAATGGTATTGAAGATCTTGCTAAGATCTCACTTGAAGAGATTGAAGGGTATAAACTTACTAAAGATGATATTGATGTTAGGCTCAAGTGGCTTGGCCTTTTCCATAGGAGAAAGCATCACTGTAAGTTCTAAATAAATATCCTGTTTTTAATACTCTGGACTTACTAATTTGTTTGGCATCTTTGGCTTTTTAGTGTCGATTTGACTAATTTTTAAGTCTAAATCAGACTGGATTAGTCATTTTTTACATTATAAGTTAGATATTCTCTGAAAACTATGCAAAAAGTATTACTCCCTCAGATTGAATGGGCACTGAATTTAAGAACAGACACTTTTGGTACATAATACCAGATAATATTTCTACAGCTATGCCACCTTAGAACTTGTGGTCTTTAAGTGCTCCCTTCGTTCACTTTTAATTATCTACTTTTGATTTTGCATTTCCTTTAAAAAAAAAATAAAGTATTTTACAATTTTATCAAATAATAATGATAGCATTTCCAAAAGTCTTGGGGAATGAGTAGTTATAAGGGTAAAACAGGAAAAAAAAGAGTGTCTTACTCTTAATTTAGTATAATGGACAAGTAAAAGTGAAAATATATTTTTAGTATGGTGGACAAGTAAAAGTGAACAGAGGGAGTATATTATAACATTTCTATAGCTATAAGAGCGTGTAATTAAAGGTAAATTTTTAAGTTTAAGTACAGCAATTTCAAGTATAAAAAGTGTTTTTTTAGGTACACTGAAAAGGAAAGAGTGATGTAAAATGGAACAGATGGAGGGTAAGTCAAGCTAAAAGCAAGATTCTTTTTTCTGTTAATTTTAATATGATAGCTTCATCTAATATGCTGATCATCCTTATAAAAAAATCTAATATGCTGATCATATTCATAAAATGTTATCAAATTGTGATGATCAGATGGCCGATTCATGATGCGATTGAAGCTTCCAAATGGGGTAACAACAAGTGCCCAAACTCGATATCTAGCCAGTGTGATAAGGAAATATGGGAAAGATGGATGTGCTGATGTGACTACAAGGCAAAATTGGCAGATTCGCGGGGTTGTACTACCTGATGTACCCGAGATTCTAAAGGGACTGGATGAAGTTGGTTTGACCAGTCTGCAAAGTGGCATGGACAACGTTCGAAATCCGGTGGGAAATCCTCTGGCGGGGATTGATCCACATGAAATTGTAGACACAAGGCCTTACACTAATTTGCTCTCCCAATATGTTACTGCCAATTTTCGTGGCAATCCGGCTGTTACTAACTTGTAAGTCTTGCATAAAAATATTCCCATTTAGCTGTTTTCTCCTTAATGCTTGATCGAAGATTCATATCATTTGATTGATCTTACATTAAACTTACCTTTTTTTTTGGGTGATATTATATATTGCTTTTAACTTGGCATATTAGATAAACTACTTTTTTATACCCTTGTAATTATTATTTGAGAAAATGAAACTTAATTTGTGTGCCCTGCCTGCCTTTTTGTTGATCATGGATAAAGGAGGGCTTATCCTAGGATTATTTGAGGGAGAAAATTAAAGCATATGTTAATGAGATTTTACGATATTATGGTGTTGTTGCAGGCCAAGGAAGTGGAATGTATGTGTAATAGGGTCACACGATCTTTATGAGCATCCCCATATCAATGATCTTGCCTATATGCCGGCAACAAAAGATGGACGATTTGGATTCAACGTGCTTGTGGGTGGATTCTTCAGTCCGAAGCGATGTGCAGAGGCAGTTCCTCTTGATGCATGGGTTCCAGCTGATGACGTGGTCCCTGTTTGCAAAGCAATATTAGAAGCTTATAGAGATCTTGGTACCAGAGGGAACAGGCAGAAAACAAGAATGATGTGGTTAGTTGATGAACTGGTGAGTGATACCCTCTTTATGTTTATCTGTTGCATGTTTCATTCTGTCTTTTGTCTTGTGTGTGTGTATATATATATATAGTCTTAATGTATGACCTCAACTAGAGTTCGTAAGTTCAGAGCATACATCGTGCTGATTGAGAATCATAATTTCATCCGACAAAAAATTGAGCTGCATATTGGTTTAAGCAGGGTTTCATTCACAAGTCTTATTCATGTAATGATGGAATGTTAGTAGCTCATTTAGGTAGAGGCGGACGTAGAGTGGTGGTAACGAGTTCATCTGAACCCAGTAGCCAGAGCGTAAATTTAGGTATAAAAATCCACCAATAGTAATATTGCAAGAATATTAGTATATGAACCATAACTTTTAACATACATTGGGTTCAATGCTAAGAAATTTAAATATTGAACCCAGAGAACTTATATCCTGGATCCGCCTCTGCATCTAAGTGGATATGTACCACTCCCTTTACTAGGCAGAACCAAATTCTTCGCTAGCTGATAACTGGTCTCATTGTTTTTCCTCTTTAATGTCAATCAATACAGGGTGTTGAAGGATTCAGGGCAGAGGTCGTGAAGAGAATGCCTCAACAAAAGCTAGATAGAGAATCAACAGAGGACTTGGTTAAAAAACAATGGGAAAGGAGAGAATACCTTGGCGTGCATCCGCAGAAACAGGAAGGATACAGCTATGTTGGTCTTCACATTCCGGTAGGTCGTGTCCAAGCAGATGACATGGACGAACTAGCTCGTTTAGCGGATAACTATGGTTCAGGAGAACTCCGGCTGACTGTTGAACAGAACATCATTATTCCCAACGTTGAGAACTCAAAGATCGAGTCACTGCTCAATGAGCCTCTCTTAAAGAACAGATTTTTGACTAATCCACCTATTCTCATGAAAAATCTGGTGGCTTGTACTGGTAACCAATTTTGCGGGCAAGCCATAATTGAGACTAAAGCGCGTTCCATGAAGATAACTGAGGAGGTACAACGACTAGTTTCTGTGACAAAGCCGGTGAGGATGCATTGGACTGGTTGCCCGAATTCATGTGGACAAGTTCAAGTCGCGGATATTGGATTTATGGGATGCTTGACAAGAAAAGAAGGGAAAACTGTAGAAGGTGCTGATGTTTATTTGGGAGGCAGAATAGGGAGTGACTCACACTTGGGAGATGTTTATAAGAAATCAGTACCTTGTGAGGATTTGGTGCCAATAATTGTGGACTTACTAGTTAACAACTTTGGTGCTGTTCTAAGAGACAGAGAAGAAGCAGAAGAGTAATTTCAAGATTTCATAACAGCTAGTGGATTCGCGCAGCAGAATTGGATATTAATGGAATGTGCTTACCATATCAAGTTATTTCTAAGGTACAGAAGTGGTGACACTGATCCTGAAAACCAAGGGTTTCCTTATTGAAAGTTAGTTGAATAATCAGTATATCGCTGTTATTAACATGCTCATGTGTGATATAGCGTGACAGAAATATTTTTACTTGTTTCAGAATAATCATACAGTGTAATTGAAACAAAGTATATCTATATTATTCTTTTTCATGTTTGCTTTGCATTTTGGGACTGCAATACTGTAATACTGTTCTAGTAAGATCAAGTTTGGCTTGTCTAATAGCAAACAAATTACTTTGCCAAAGAGCAAAGTGAAAACAGAATAAAGCAAGACAATAATATATAGTGTACATAGCATCAAATGAAAAGCTCTATTTTTCCTCTTAAGCTGCTAAAGGGAGTAGTCTGTAAATCTAGTAAGGTGATTATATACATCAATAATCAAGGTTGTAACTGCTTACCCATGTATGTTACTATCGATTTAAAATTCTTGAATAACCTCTCTACATGTGTATTAGTCCTCCGTTGTGATTTTCGTTTCTGGTTGTTTCTATAGAGCTTATTGTAACATTTTAAATACTGGGGTTTTTCTTCTGCTTGCATATGCTTTTTGCTTTATTGGAGTTTGCAGCTGCTCTCTTGGTGTTTTGAATTGGGAGTGGAAGAGGAACTGGGTTGTTACAATGTTATTTTTGTTTGATCAAGAAGATTAACTTCTAGTTAAAATGATCATATTTATACAATAACGGGTTAAATCTAGTAAATGATAATATCTAGATGTGAATTTTAACAAAATGGTTAATGTTTAGACAGGCCTAGTGGAGAATCGACAGTAGCATTCAATATGTGTTTCGAAAGATATCTGTATTAATGGAGAAGTAACTAGCAATAAATAACAATAAATGACATTTAAGTAAATAGGATAAGTGGTTCACCCAATAAACAATGAGCTAGGTGATTATTACTCCTGACAATGATGAACGACAGACAGATCTTAGAATATTCGAAATATTCTCGGATCTAATGGAAAAGTATGGAATAAAATATGAGCAAGAATCTTGAAATAAAAAGGTAGTCTTTGTATTTTTACAAGAAAGAAAGGGAGAATCTTTTAGCAAATTCTGTTCTTATCACAATGAAAATCACCTACCCCTATTCATTAACGTTTTTCTACTTATATGGGACGTACCTCCAGTAAACCCTAGTAGTACAAGTACAGAGAATATTCAATGGAATAAACTAGCCGTTACAGCTCTTTTTGTGATGCCCGACATCGACCATCATATGCATCTCGACCACGAGCCTCGCTATCTCCTGGCCGACCTCGGATGACTCTTTTCTCGATGTTATTTTGCCCCAAGTACTGAGACAGATTTCCACCTATACAGTTAGTCCCTCTGCTTATTCAGGCTGATCCCAGACGACCTTGATAAGCAGATTCTATTTATCGTGGCTGGCAAAATTGGGCGAGCAGGTCGAGTAGTGACGCTTTAGACGAGATGATGACATGACCTTTCGCGAGCCGCGACATTCGAAGTCACATCGTTTCTACTTCAGAATGATGTCATGACATCATGCTGTCATTATGGCGCATTTTCCTGATGTTTTGCGTCGTTTCCCGTGCACCTGTCGTTTCGATATCGGCGCTAGGTGATGATGGCCTAATTTCTCGTTCTGACGCTTTAATTCTTATAAGTAGGGAGATGAGGACATTCATTCGTGTTTTGCATATTCTCATATCGAATCCATGTGTCTTCTTCTCCTTATTTAATTATTGTGTGTCTATTCTCTAGGTTCTGGAAATTCCAGTTGCTTCCAATCCTACTGCACTTAAAAATCCTCTCTTTTGTTGGAACTATGGTCAACGTATTTTTTGTGTGAGGAAAGTAAATCGATCCCTTTGGCGGTGATTATGCCTCCTCATGCCGTGGGCGTTTCGGCTGCTATTGACGAGGAGAACTTCCCCATGGTGGAGTAGATAGTTCCTCGTGAAATCAGATTGAAGAATTACCTAATATGTTGAACTTTTTTGTGGCCTTGTATTATTAAACTTTGGAATTAAATGCCATTGAGATGGGGAAATGGAAAGCCTTAGTAAGGTGATCTGAAAAAGGAAGCGATCGAGTACGAGGCTCTTGGACTTCCTGACACATGTCTTCTCCCATTTTTTTCATGTGAGATGAGATCTATCATGCAGACACTTTCTATCTTATGTTAAATCCATATTCTTGGTTTTAATTTGTATTTTACGCTATTAATCAACTTAATTACTATCCATTAGCCAGCCTTACACTGAGATTTTCTTAATTCTACTTTTATTGCTCAGCACCATGAATGCAATCCGATAGGTGGTCAAACATTTTTTGTAACACAAAAAATGTACTTACATAAAAACAAAAAATCAATTTAAGTTTCTTAATAAATCGATGTAGTGATAAGGACATTATTTTGGAATAGATGAACAACATGTTCAAATAAGTACTGTATGTTCGAGAAAGTTAGGTATGACTTCTCAAAAGCGCCTGAAGATGAGCCTGAGGTTTCCGAGTCGGCAATAAAAGAGGTCGATCTAGCAGAGCTTAGGGTTAAATTCAACATTCCCGCTTATGTTGATCTGATTCTTGCCGAGCGGGATGCGGTGTAAGTCTACCGTCTCGGGTATTATACGTTCTACGCTTACCCTTTTCATGTTGGCTAGGTCCAGCTTTCTCCATACATTTACAAGCTTATTAGTATGTTTACTAAATATGCGGAACTGGCCGGGGTCGAAGTCACACTTCGGCATCTGATGCATCTCTTCACCCCTAGTTTCTATAGGGGAACGATGTTGAATCTTCGCCATCAAGGGGGAAAATGTTTGGTGGTGAAGATGGACGACAAGGCGAACCGCCAGTTCTGGCACAATTTCTTCTTTGTCAGAACCGAAGACGTGGTGGCGAACGCGGACGGCTTTCCCGAGACTTGTAAGTACACTCGTAAGCATTTGATCCTTTCTTCGTTAAAACATTAGATTTGCTTGTTTTGGTTGTAGATCCTGAACTCGGGTTCTCTTCTTATGCAGCCAAGACTATGCCCCCTCCTTTGGTCAGGGATATTTCTGATTGGGTTGGTCGAGTTCTCCCTCGCACCACGGGATTTCGTGAGTGGCCGAGTTTTCTTAAGAAGTTTGGGCCTGCTCCTCCCTCGACCGGTAAGCTGTTTGTTTTCTTTTGTTCTTTGGTCTTTTAGTCATTTAATTCTTATAGTTTGCTTCCACCGATGGTGATAACCTATTTTGGTTCTTTCTTATTCAGGCCGGGAACCTTCGAGGAGGCCAAGAGCCCCCCCTCCCTCCCCATTCCGCAAGAGGAAGGTTGCCTCATCTTCGGCATCTATTCCTTCTGCAATCGAGGTTAGAACTACTCGACCCTCCATTTCCGTTCCCTGCTCGACTACGGCTAGGTCTTTTCGGTCTTCGGCATCGGCTTCTTCTCTGTCTGCAATTATCTTAACAGCGGGGCTTCCGGCTTTCCCTTTATACTGTCTGGTGGACGAGGAAGAGGAATCTCTGCCGAGCGATGGGAATTTGGTGCCCCATAAGAGAAGGTCGGTGGACGTTGGTGATAAGGTTGCCCAGGCTATAGATTCGACAATGGAATACTTGAGGATGATGTCGAGCGGGCGTCCGATATCCCGACATCGGCGGAAGCCGTAGAAGGCATACCTCTTCCCTTTGCGGCAGTAAGAGCTGAAGGGTCGGCCCCTGTGGCTTCTTATAATTTGTGGCAGGATGGGCCGTCGCCTTTGTGGCCGGCTCACAATGCTCCTTCGTCGACCGATAGGAAGAGCAAAGACGTTGCCAAGGATGGCTATGAGATGGGTTTTGATCTTGATGCCGATGAAATGAGGATGATGGAGGAGGGGTTCACCCAGCTCGAGGTGAGATTGGAGGGGTCTACGCGGACCATCGTGATACCAATGGACCATGATCTACTGAAAAACATGGAGAGCTTGGTCTCTGCTCTTGGTCCCCTTTGTTCCAACGTGGAGGGTGTAACCCTTGCGGAGTTGGATGATATCACCTTATCGAGGAGCATAGCGGGCCTCGCTCTCAGGGTAAATTTTTTCAAGGCTTCTTTTTCTTACCTGCTTTATTCAGATTTTTGATATGTCTTAGTGCTTCGCCTTTGTCGGCAGAGAGGTTCTTGTGTTTGACTCTCTCTTTTTGTGATTGCAGACCGTAACTTTTGAAATTGAAAGCGGCCGAAGAGAGGAGAAGCGCAAGGCTATTTTTACGAAGTTGAATCGAAAGTACCGCGATAAGCACCAAGAAATTTATAGGTGGTTTGGCGAGAGCGGCAATTTCCAAGCTCTTCAAGATGAACTGAAGGAGAAAGATGATGAGCTGGCGACGGTCATCGAAAATGCAGCGTTCTTGAGGGGACGCTAAGGAATAAAGAAGAAGAGCTTGAGCTTAGCAGGGGGGTCGAGGCTCAGTGTGGCGATCCAAGCTCAGGTGGTCTCACTGCGCATCGAGCTTGAGGAATGTCAATTCAAAGCGGATGCTTTGAGTGGCGAGGTTGCCGAGAAGCAGTGGATCTCGAGAAGGCGGAGTTGGCTCGGTCTGAGGCTATGAGGTAGGTAGAGGCTTTGGAGATCGTGATCCGTATTCTTCGTTCCGAGTGAGAGAGTGCTTTAGAGACGGCCAGGCTCAAAGAAGAGCGACTTGATGAACGGATTGGAGAGTTAGAGAAAGAGGCTTCTAGCCTTTGTGATCGAGTCACTGCTCTTGAGGCTGAGAAGGCCTAACTATTATCTCGAACGTCCTCTTCTCGCACTTTTGATTTTTCTGATATTCCTCGAGATTTGTACGAGGAGTGGATTCACACCGAGGCCCAGCTAGATATATTTAGTGATCTGATGAGGACGGGCACCGTTTCAGAAGCCGTCTTCGAAGATGCTCGTGTTAAGGCACGTGAAGCTGGGGTCGCTTGTGGTTATGATCCTGCTACACCGGAGGCCGGTGATGATGAGGGAGATGCGGGCGTGGACCGGATTGAAGATGACGTCAGGTATGAGGTCGCGTATCCTGAGGGCGGTAGTGATGGTGAAGGGACAGATGGGGATGGTTCAGGTGATCAAGCCGATGGCACTACTGGGACCGACGGCAACCAGTAGTTTTTCTTTTTCCCTCTTTTTGTTTAGCCGTAAACTTGTTCGTTTTTGTGGGCGTCTTTATGAGCCTTTGTAAAAAATATTCTCTTAGCTCGAATAGGGTTGAACATATCCTTAGTTTAACTACGGTCGAGGGTCAGCAGGTGTTAGTTCGAACGAGGTGAAGCAAAACCTAAGTTTGATCATGGCCGAGGGCCAGTAGATGTTAGTTCGAACGAGGTCGAACATATTATATGTTTATTTATGGCCGAGGGCCGGTTAGGTGTTAATTTGAACGAGGTCGATTATGACCTCTATTTAGTTATGGTCGAGGGCCGATTAGGTGTTACTTCGAACAAGGTCGAATATAACCTATACTTAGTTATGGTCGAGGACCAGTTAGGTGTTAATTCGAAAGAAGTCGAATATAACCTATACTTAGTTATGGCCGAGGGCTAGTTAGGTGATAATTCGAACGAGGTTGAATATAACCTATACTTAGTTATGGCTGAGGGCTAGTTAGGTATTAATTCGAACAAGGTCGAATATAACCTATACTTAGTTATAGCCGAGGGCCGGTTAGGTGTTAATTCGAACGGGGTCGAATATAACCTATACTTAGTTATGACCAAGGGTTAGTTATGTATGCCTCTAGGAGTTTTTGTCGACGTTTTGACCTTTAAGGCAATGTTTCCTTGGTTGTACATTTGGAGAAATAGAAATAAACTTCATGCATTTGTGCTTTGTTCATACACTTGGAGAAATTTTAAAAAAAAATTTGGCGTTGGCTGGTGTTCCAGTCCTAGTCCCAGTCTATCTAGTCCCTTCATTGGTCAACCTGGAGAAGTCTTGAGAGATCGAGCAATGAACTAGCCGTCCTGTGTTTCCGTATGTGCGCATTCCAACCTGAAGTGTCTCCTCCGTTGCCTCATTAAAAACTTCCTTGAGAAAACCCAATTGGGACAAAACTCAAGTGAGGGAAAGGAGTACGACTTTGGGGACTCTTTATCTCTTAAAAGTTGAAGTACTTGAGGTGTGCAATATTTCAGTTGTTTGGTAGTAGCTTTCTTTCTATTGTTTCTAGTTGGAATGACCTTTTGTTCGTTGTTGCCGTGATTTTGTACTGGCCGTCCCAATTTGTTCTTAGTTTACCTTCCCCTGGGTCTTTGCTCGCTTGTGTTTTAGTTTTAAGCACGTAGTCCCCGTCTTTGAGTGGCCTGGTCTTTGCCTTTTTATTATAATAGCGTTCTACTTGTTGCTTTTGGGCGATCATCCTTACGTAGGCCATATCTCTTTGTTCTTTGACTTTGTTGAGCTTCTGCCTTCTGCTTTCATCGTTACTGGGTTTGCTTTCGTGGGAGTATCTTAGGCTGGGCTCCCCGACTTCGACCGGTATTACTGCATCAATCCCATAAACCAATGAGTAAGGCGTCTCTCTTGTGCTCGTCTTCAGCGTTGTTCGGGAGGCCCAGAGTACTTCTAGTAATATTTCTGACCACAACCCTTTTGCATCTTCGAGCTTATTCTTCATGATGTTCAATATCGACTTGTTGGAGGACTCCGCTTGCCTATTGCCTGCGGGGTGGTATGACGTTGAGAGTATTCTTTTGATATGCCATTTTTCAAAAAAAATAGCGACCTTTTTTCCTGCAAATTAGGGTCCGTTGTCGCAGCTGATCTCTTTAGGGAGGCCGAAGCGGCATATGATGTTTTTCCACATGAAGTATTTGGGCAAATGCTCCTGTTTCTACCCACTTAGAGAAATAGTCAGTTAAAACTAAAAGAAATGGTATGTTACCTCGTCCTTCCGGGAGGGGGCTCACGATGTCCATGTCCATTCCCCATTTGATGAATGGCCAAGGGGAAGTCACTGAGTGTAGGTGTTCGCCTACTTGGTGAATCATTGGGACATACATCTGGCATTGCTCGCACTTTTTCACGAAATCCGTAGCCTCCTTTTCATGGTGGGCCAATAATACCCTGCTCGTATGAGGCATCTGAGCAAAGCCTGATTGCCAGAATGAGCTCCACAGTGGCCTTCGTGGACCTCCTAAAGGACGCGCCGCGTCTGATTTGGGCCCAAGCATTTCGCCAAAGGGCCGCCGTACGTCCTCTTGTATAGGTCATTGTGAATGATGTTGTACTTGGCTTCTTGCATTCGTAATTTCTTGGCTTCTTTTTTATCAACTGGGAGTGTTCCGTCCTGCAAGTATGAAACAATAGGGTTGCGTGAGTCCCAAGTCAGGTTTATGGTTCTTACCTCGATTAGGGCTATCAATGAATTGAGAAGGTGGACTACACTTCTATCTCCGGTTGCAATGTTTTTGGTGGCTGCGGCATGTTTGGCGCGGCCGTCCGCCTCAATATTCTGTGCCCAGGGGATGGTCGAGTAGACATTCGTCAAACTCGGGTAGCAACTTGCAAATTTTGGGTCTGGTACTTTTGCAACCTTTGTTCCTTGATCTAGAAAGTCCTTGTGACTTGGTTGACTACAAGTTGAGAATCGCAGCGTAGTCTTAGCCGTTTCTCCCTATATTTGAGTGTTTGTCTTAATCCTACAATTACGGCCTCATACTCATCCTCGTTGTTAGTCATGTCTGGACATCTTATGTACTGGCGACTCACTTCGCCTGTTGGGACTTCGAGTACGAGTCCCAGTCCGGACCCTAATGTGTTAGACGCACCGTCAGTGTATACGACCCAGAGGTCTTGCATTTTGGGGGAGAAGCGTGGACGACTTCTTTTTCGACTTCGGGCATTATTTTTGCTCTGAAGTTGGCGACAAAGTCTGCAAGAACTTGCGACTTTATCGATGTTCGCGGCCGATATGTGATATCGTGCTCACTCAATTCGATAGCCTATTTGGCCAACCTTCCCAATAGCTCGGGTTTATGCAAAATGCTTCTTAAGGGGAAAGTCGTGACGACCGAGATGGGGTAGCATTGGAAATATGGTCTAAGCTTTCGTGAAGCTACGACCAAGGCCAGAGCTAGTTTTTCGAGGTGGGGTATTTTGTCTCGGCGTCCACTAGTATTTTGCTAATGTAATAGATGGGAGACTACATACCTTTATTTTCACGGACCAGGATGACGCTCCCAGCAACTTCAGATACGGCATGGTAGGCGAGGAGGCGCTCCCCCGGTTCTGGTTTTGAAAGCAATGGTGGTGATGACAAGTACACCTTTAACTCCTTCAGGACTTGGGCGCACTCAGAGGTCCATTGGAGGCCGCTATCCTTTTTGACTATGCCGAAGAATTTATAGCACCTATCAGATGATCGCGAAATGAACCTTGAACGGGCGACAATACGGCTAATCAACCTATGAACCTGAATTTTGGTGGTCAAGTGCTCTAGTATCCCTTCGATGGCTTTGATTTGGTAGGGATTGACCTCGATACCTCGCTGTGACACTAGGAAACCTAAGAATTTTCCTGAGACCATGCCGAATGCACACTTTTTGGGATTTAGTTTCATTTCGTATTGCCTGAGTATGTCGAAGGTTTCTCTCAAGTGGTTGATGTGATCTTCTTCCTTTTGGACATGACTAGCATGTCATCTATATAGACTTCCATCATTTTACCGAGTTGGTCTTTGAACATCCTCGTCACTAACCTTTGGTAAGTCGCCCTCGCATTTTTCAGCACGAAAGACATGACCCTATAGTAGTACGTCCCCTGATGGGTGATGAAGGTGGTTTTCTCCTGATCCTCTTCTTCCATGAGGATCTGATTATAGCCCGATTAGGCGTCCAAGAAGCTCAACAGTTCATGCTCGACCGTGGCGTCGATGAGTTAGTCGATATGGGGTAATGGAAATGAATCCTTGAGGCATGCTTTGTTCAGATCTGTGAAATCTACGCACATCTGCCATTTCTCATTCTTCTCTTTCACCATGACCTCATTGGCGACCCATTGGGGGTATTCGACTCCCTGACGGATCCATTTTCCAACAACTTTTCCACTTATTCGCGTACTACATCATTGATTGCGGAGTTGAACTTACGCCTAACCTGCCTCATCGGGGGGTGGAATGGATCGATGTTCAATTTGTGCGTGGCGATTTCCTTTGGGATACCCGGCATATCTGCATAGCTAAAAGCAAACAAGTCCTCTTTAGAAGTTAAGAATTGACGAAACTTACCCGGTTCCTGAAGTTTGCAACCAATGTATGCTTTCTTGTTGTAGTCGTTGTTGTCTAATTAAACGAGGTTGAGGTCCTCTAAGGTCGATCCTGCAGCTTCAACTGTATCGGGGTCTCTAATGACGTCCTCGTTGTCCTCACATATCGACCTCGACCCTGTCAATTACTATGCCTCTTTTTCTTTGTCCTTTGTTTGTTGAGTGACTGTATAGTCTAGAGCGATGGGGTAGCATTCCTAGGAGGTGCATTGTTCCCCTCGTATACTAAATATTCCCCATGGAGTTGGGAATTTGATGACTTGGTACAAGCTGGAGGGGATAGCTCTCTTGGTGTGTATCCATGGTTGCCCTATTATGGCGTTGTATGTTGTATTTTGGTCCATGATATGGAATGTGGTTTCCAGAGTGATGCCGCCGGCTAGGACGGGGAGTGTGATCTCGCCGGATGTTCACTCAACCGCATTGTTAAAACCCGTTAGTGTGATGCAGCGCAATACTATCTTATCCTCGAGCTTCATTTGTGCGAGTACTCGAGGGTGGATAATGCACGCGCTGCTTCCATCGTCTACCATAATGCGTCTCAAGTCGGTATCTAGAATTCATAAAGTGATAACAAGGTCATTGTAGTGAGGGAAAGCCAAACCGTTGGTATCTGAGTTATCGAAGATGACACTTTCTTCGAGTTCATCATACCTTTCGTGGGTGATCGACCATTTGAGCTTGTGGGTTGTGGTGAACTTCACACTGTTAATAGAAGCAACGTCGCTGCTGCCAATGATCATATAGACGGTGCGGGTTGGCGAGGGCAGTTTCGGTAGTCCTTGATGTTGTTCATATCCTCTGGCAAAGTTGGTTCTTCCCCGGTCGCTCAGCAACTCTTTGAGGTGTCCCTGTCGTAGCATGTTTACGACCTCCTGCCTTAGGGCGATGCAATCCTCGATTTTGTGCCCTCGCTCTTGATGGAACTCGCAATGGGTCTCACACCTCCTTTTTAGGCGACGAGCTTTACTAAACTCTTTTCGGTTGATAAAAGGCTTAATAAAACTCATAAAAGGGGTTTCCAATTTTGGAAGTGACAAAGAGAGGATTAATCAGGAAAATTTAGAGTCGCCACCTGACAAATTGATTTTGGTGTGCCAGGCCACCATTTTAGAACTTAGACTCAAAGCTAAGTTCATACCAGAGATTTGGGTAAGGGGGTTCATTTGACTCGGGGAGAAGGTGTTAGGCATTCCCTAAGTCCCGTGAAAGTCACGGTTGCGTACTTGATTTAGTTGGTTTTTAATACATTTGAATTGAGATAAAAAAAAACAAACACATAGGAGGTTTGAGGTCATTCCTACCTAATGAAGAAGGAAAACAGAACTAATATACTATGAGTTTCACTTTTGGTCTTCATTCACAAATACCTCGGGGCATTCCCCGGAATTTCGAATACACAAGTCTTTCGGGGCATTCCCCGGATAAATTTAACTAGGGAATGACCTCTCACCTCAAAAATTAACAAAGCGTCTTAGTATTTCCTACCCAAGTGTAATCGGCCTAAGCATGCTACTAGCGAACGATGTGATGAACAAGCAAATGAGATCTAAAGTAAAGAAAAATGAAAATCCAATTCATGGTCTTGTTCTTTTAATGTTCATTTTAAGTATTTAGCCAAACCCGGTCCAAGAAATCACAAAAGACAATAAAAGGCAAAACGTTACCGCAAATGGGGATATGCTATCGCAAATCCCACATGCGAATCGCATACTGCGCACACAGATCGCAGATCAGAACAATATCCTAGACAAAAAGACGTTGTTAGAAATGCGATCCTATTTGCGATCGCAAAGCATGTCTGCGAACCGCATATCACACATCTATATCGCAAATCAGAATAGAGTCCTGGGTATGATTTAATATCAAAAATGCGACCTTATCTGCTATCGCATAACAGGTTTGCGAACCGCAGAAGACGTCGCAAATCAAGCACACAGTTTACCCAGAAGGAAAATGCGATACAAGATGCGATTGCGTTTATGCAATGTGGACCGCAAAACACAAAAGCGGTGAATGAATGAAATTAAGAATGAGGTCTGCGACGATCAGGTCAAAAATGCGAACCGCATATCATTTATGCGGTCGCTGATTCAACACTAGACGCAGATTACTTCTATGTTTTTGGTTTCGATTTTTTTGTTAGCATATGATGTTTGACGTCAATTGTTTTACTCTATTTACTAAGCGTGATTTATACATATCAATTCACAGAGTTACTAATCTAGAAAACAAATATTCAAGGCTTTATTCGTACTTTATTCATCCAAATTGAGTAAACAAGAGTCAAGAGATGGACCCGGTAGAGAATTCCTATTAGTTTTGAAAATCGATATCAGCTACGGAGCAGTGAACCGCGACTAGAAGCTCAAACTAGCAACTCAGATCGAACCCTAGCACCTCTTTGATTGAAATCGATTTTTCGAAGGCTTTTCCCTACCGAAAACAAGGTTAGAGAAAAATGGAGGTATGTGTTCCTCTGTTTTCTGGTTTTTCTTTCTGAAATTTCTTGAAGAAGAAGAAGACTAGAATCGGTTGAACTCTCTTTTGGTGCTTTTTGTTTCCTGAGCTTTAAATTAAACTCAGTATAATCTCAAAACTCTTCTTCAATTCACTCATTTTGATTTCTCTCTGTTTCTCTTTTTAGATTGTTCTCTCTAGCTCTCACTCTCGATTTCTTCTCCGAGACTCTCTCTTCTTTTCCTCTCCAAGAAAACCGTCTACTCTAGAAGAATCCCCCCCAAATCTGTTGGTAATGAGTGAGGATAATGGATTGTCGAGTGCGTGTGTGAGGAGAGGGATTTTGTCAGAGTCCGTTATCACTCGTGGAAGAGAGAGAAAATGGGGCTGGGTTATTGGGTTGTTGGATTTTTGCTTGCATTTGAATTGGGCTCAAATTTATAAGATTGGGCCAAAATAGAATCTGAAAAAAATCAATTTTAAAACCCAAAAACATAAGACTTAGATTGAAATAAAGCTGAGGACTATTTTGATATTTTTTTTAATTTTGTACCTAAAAATAGAATTAAACTTAATAATAAAGGGAATTCCTACAGAAATAAGCTCAAATAATTATTTTTTTAAAAAATACTATGACTTTTAGAGGTGATTCTAACCGCATGGGTCAAAAATTACATGTCTACAATGGGCATCTTCTTTTTTGGTATTCGGGTCAGACCTCATCTTTTGTGGCCACTTCACCTTCGGTCCGAGCTTCTCCAAGGTGTAGACTATTTCTATATGTGATACACAAAGATTGTGAGAGGGTAATAAAGGGGGCATACCTCTTTCGTTCCGATGAGTCCCTGTTCTTGATCGAGGCAGGCCCTCTTCATAGCGAGAGGAGGACGCAATGGTGGTTCTGACATATGGTAGATGCCGTTCCCGGTTGGGTCGTGAGGCTGCGAGATCTCTCCTCATATCATTTTCTTCAATCTTTTCTAGACTCGTCTTGCACCAAGGTCAGTCGCTGGGTCGGCTCATTGAGGTCGTCCTCATCTGCTCGGACTTCGGCGCAATATGTGTTGTGTATTTCATCCCAAGTAGTTGGGGGTACTTCATAAGCTGACTTAGTAACTTTCTTGTTGCCTAGAACTATTTCTGCTTAGCCCCTTTTTAAAAAGCTACGACCGCCATCCCTTCTAATACATTCGGTAAGGTCATTCTTACTCGGTTGAACCGGGTGAGGAAATCTCTCAATCCCTCTCCCGGAGAATGTTTAATAGCAAATATGTCGTTTACTCTCGTCTCTGCCTTTTTGGCCCCAGCATGGGCCGTTACAAACTTATCGGCCATTTCTTCGAAGGTATCAATAAAACGTGCAGGCAGTTGTGAATACCATGTTAATGCTCTTCCCCTGAGGGTCTTGCCGAATTTTTTTTAACAAAATAGAGGATACTTGCTCCTTGGCGAGGTCATTTTCTTTCACCGCGGTGATGTAGTGAGTCACATGGTTGTGGGGGTCGGTCGTGCCATCATATATTTTCAGATAAGGCAGAACTTTTAAGGTCTTTGGAATGACATGCGGGCGGCATCATCACTCTGCGACTGCTCGATGAACCGACCGGCATCTCTCTTCGGTAAGAGCTTAGGGGCGCCCTGTATCTTATCGACCATTTCTTGGTGTTCTCTTATTTGGTCCTGAAGTGCTTTGTTCTCATTTTTCATTTCCTCCATCCTTTTCAAAATGGCTATGAGAGTGTCGTCACCTGTACTATTAATGACATTGTGAGTAATACCTGTCGTTGGAGGAGGAGGAGGAGGAGGGAATTGACCGTGTTGCTCGTCCGCTGGTGGTATAACTCAAGTCGTTGCATTTTCTGTAGTCGTGTCCCGAACGAGCTTATGGAGGACACTGGTTAGCGTGTTAGTTAGCCAGGTCTCAAGGAGCTTTTTTACTGCTGGTGGCGGCTCCTCCACCACGCATGTGGAGGCTCCCTTACTAAGAGATTTGTGATGCTGCAGTAGTGAGGGGGTGACCCACCTCGCCTGGGGAAGGCATTAGGTGTTGTGACCTCGTCCACTGCTTCAGAGCTCTCATGGATGATGTTCATGAGAATTGTTGGGAGGTCACTCATTATTCTCATTTTTTCTTCTCTGTTACCTGCCATATTAGATTCGTGTTTACAAAGAGAAAGGGAACTCCCCACGGATGGCACCAAATTGTTTGACCAAGAAGATTAACTTCTGGTTAAAACGATTATATTTATACAATAACAGGTTAAACCTGGTAAATGATAATATCTCTAGATGTGGATTCTAACAAAATGGTTAACGTTTAGACAGGCCTAGTGGAGAATCGACAGCAGCATTCAATATGTGTTTCGAAAGATATCTGTATTAATGGAGAAGTAACTAGCAATAAATAACAATAAATGACATTTAAGTAGATAGGATAAGTGGTTCACCCAATAAACAATGAGCTAGGTGATTATTACTCCTGACAATGATGAACGACAGACAGATCTTAGAATATTCGAAATATTCTCGGATCTAATGGAAAAGTATGGAATAAAATATGAGCAAGAATCTTGAAATAAAAAGGTAGTCTTTGTATTTTTACAAGAAAGAAAGGGAGAATCTTTTAGCAAATTCTGTTCTTATCACAATGAAAATCACCTACCCCTATTCATTAACGTTTTTCTACTTATATGGGACGTACCTCCAGTAAACCCTAGTAGTACAAGTACAGAGAATATT